>JAXBDA010001038.1:0-63440 GCA_036023075.1 Gaultheria prostrata | reverse complement strand
AATTTCATTCAGAACTTTAATATGGTGCAAAAAAAAATTGAAAATTATTTTGGTAAATACATTATTTTTTAATTTGAAAATTGCACGTAGTTTCGTAGGGGGCAAACATTTTGGAACGGAGGGAGTATTTAAAACTTAGCCCACGGTTCAATATTGCAATTGATGGTTAGTTCGTGAAAACTTGTGCAGTAATCCTCGACTCGTATATTTACAATGGCAATACTTTCTGTGGGTTTTAGATTCATTCGATAGAAATTGTTACAAGACTAGCTAATAAGAGCAAGGAAACAATATCATGCTCAAGGAACAATCATCTGTCCAATCCGAGACCCAAACTAACGATTGGCAAGAAATCAATCGATGACACCCATTGGGACAAAGCCCACCTAAAAGGCCGAAGCCTAACAACCATATGAGTCTAAAAATAACCAGAAAATACATCAAGCTCAAAGAAACATCAAAGGGCCTAACAATGTCAAGATAAAATGGTCCAAGCCCAATCAATAAAACCCTAAACAACACCCCGCCATCAAGCTACTTTTGCCGCCAAACCTCGACACTCCATGGCCACCTGAGAAGAGATGATTCGCTGCCACCACCGTCGCTGGAACCCGAGGAACAATCCCCTATTGCTGCCCTGGAGAACAGCTTCGACGCCCCTCCACGGCCACCTGAAACCTCGAAGAGACGTCGCGGCATTTGTGTAGAGTCGAGACGGAGGAGTTGTCGTGAGAGTCCCAATCGCACGGGCACAAGTCCGTTGGTGGAGGCACGGAACCGGCTCCGATCAACAGTACGTTTGCAAAACTAAATAACTGATATATGAGCTATACGTAGATTTGTTTATCGATTTATCCAGAAAAGATTGACAAAATTTATCAATGGGCCAGCGAAAAGGAAAAAGTATAGAAACAACCACCGAATAATTTAGCTTATAGTACTAAATTACTCGCCAAACATAGTATAAATAGAGTGACAGGTTGACCAGTACATTCCAAGATATCTCCACCTTCTAAAAAATGAAGTTAAATAATAGTGGTGGGCTTTAACATCAATAGAATTTGTTGAGAGATGACTTTGATAATTACTGTGTAGTACTGAAGTGGAGCCACTGTTGGGCGCAATCATGCATGCAGTTACCACTTCTTCTAGAGAGAGAGAGAGAGAGAGAGAGAGAGTGTCAATGATTCGAAAAGGAGTTTACCCTCCTTTTTACCAACTGCTATAGAAAAAGTCACAGATATGGCTAATCTTTCTACCAATATGGCTGCATTTCAAAGCCTTATTGCTTGTTTCTTAGGATCCAACTCCAATGGACAACCTTCCGATTCCCATGACAATAAACAAAATAACAATTATACAACCTTCCTATTATATTACTTGTTAAATATAGCCTAAAGAAACATGATACGTTATATTATCTCAGATAATTGTGTCAAATCAAGACACCACTGTGTGCAACTATTACAACATGAAGAGAAAAATGCTTAATGCACACCGAAAACATCTTCCCCATATAATTAGATATGAGTTCGTCCAGTTTACATCCAAAAAAAAGTAATGTTGTGCGATCTTTGCAATTAATCCTCAATGGTTAGACCTTATGCACGCAAGAGCGGAGGACTATCGTACAGCTGCTCAACGAACATCTTGCATGTGGTTTCCTGACATTTGACTGTCAGATCATTTTCACGCTGGATATATCCTTCTTTGATTTGGTTGTGTTATTTGTCTTTCTTATATGCCTTTTGTCTTTTTCAATTTTTTAGTCGTTAGGTTGTAATATTTCTTATCAATGAAGTTCTTACACTTCTTCTAAAAAAAAGCATTGTTACTCTCCACGACAAGATAAATTCAACTATCCAAACACGTCCAAGTATGATTCTACTTACATGTTGAAGTTAAATTGTATTGGCAGTAGCCATTTTTTTGTCTCTTTCAATGGAGTAAATTGGTACCAAAAGTGGGATTATCCCTTGATTTGCACTAAAAAAAAGAAGCAGCAGTATTGCGTAAGTTGCTTGTTACTAATTGTCTTATTGCTCCCAAGTAATTACTAGATTGCAAGTGAAGTTAACCAAATGATATGATGGATAGGCCTACGTAGTTAAAAGATAGTGCAACATTATATCGATTATGATGTTATGGTATCATTAATTAGGTTGAGTTTGGGTACTGATGAATAAATGGAGTCTAAGTTAGCTCAATGGACAATGAATAATCGTAACATGTTTTATATACATAAGTACTGCTTGTTTTTTTCCCATGAGATTGTATGTTTGAATTCCACGAAGGTCAAACATTTCAAGAATTTGAGAGTTTGCCCAGTTGTTAACTTCAGAACTCCGAAATTAATCGAGGTGTGCACAAGCTGATCCAGACATTTTGTGTGGAAGTGTTGAAGGAAATTTAAAAAGGGCAGTTTGAGTAAAAGTGGAATTTCATTTCGGTTTTCCCTCTATCGGTAATAAGCTTAATAAGCACCCAAGAAAAAAAGAAAAAGATATTAAGCTTAATAACAAATGTCATTAAAATTACATAAAGAAGTAAAACGATTATAGCCTCGTTTTACAGCTCCAAAGGCATTACACCGTGTAGTTTTCCATTTGAGCCGTCAAAAAGCAATTTTTGTGGCCCAATTTTCATATATGTTATTCTACACATGTAAAATAATCTGAACCATTGATTATTGAACCAATGATTGAGCTTGGGCACTACATAGTATAGTGCTTCCCCTCTAATTGATGGCTATTAATCTCCGAAGATTAATTAAGGTGTGCATAAAATTATCTGGACACATGAGGTAAGTAAAAAACATTTTAGGGAATTACACCACATTAGTGATTTTTAATTCTTGGTTTTGTTCGCTATTATCAATGCATAATTTTCCATGAATAGATAAGTGTGCATTTGTATCGGAGTTGAAAACAAAGCCCCCACAAACTTCGTTGTCATTAACGGAGTACATTTTTGTCATTTTCACACCTCGGCACACGCGAGTCCTGTGATTCTGACCTCTCTATGTTCTCAAATTAAGAAAATCAAACATAATTAGTTACTCAATTAATTAACACCAAATCCCACCACTTCTCAGGATTGTTTTCTAATGGATTTTATAAAGATTTGATAAAATCAAACCCTTAATTTTATCCGTTCGTGAAAAGATTTGATAAAATCTCACATTTTTGAATGTCAAATTTTCATAAAATCTATTGGAGAATCAAGCCTCAGTAGTATTTTTTTGGGTAAGTAAAATGAAGTCACCGCTGAGCTACGCCAGACTCTTTTCACTTCCTCTAATATGTTTTTTAATACACTCTTTCCAAAAAAATTCTGTAGTGTTGGAGAACTCACTCTCTCTCCGTGTGCGTGGGGAGGATAATTGCCCAATGGTACCAGGGACAAAATCTGAATTTTGATTACGACATATATTTTGATCTTAAGGGGTTATCTTTTGATTACGACATATATTTACGACGTATATTAGAAATAAAATTTTAACTTTCATCGGTTATATCTATTCAATTCAATGGCAAGGCCGAAAAACATCGCCGGTCTCAATACATGGTACTCCAAAACAATCAAAAACCACAAATAATAGTAATCTCCCTCCGTTCTTTTTTAATTGTCCTCTATCAAAAAATAGTAAGTTATGGTTAGAAAAATTTAAAAGAATTCAAAAAACTATTCACGAAAGTACTTTACTTTTAACAAAAAAATAAATCTTCTCTTATCGCGTGAGACACTTAAATAGGGACAGGAGAAATGGGTGAAATATGTTCATACAATGATTTACAATGATTACGAGTATAATGAAAACTTATATGCAAGTTCTATAGTACTACTATGAGAGCATAAATTCCCCTGATGGCTATTTTGTTGGGTGTAAGAGGAAAAAATACTCCAAAATCAGACTCAACAAATTTTTTGTAAATTTGCAAAATTTGAAACTTTGCTACAGTAACCCGGCAAATCAGGCGTGATACTGTTCACAGGTTAGGAATAGTTTAATAATTTCTCTCTCTCCTGACTTCTTTGAGTAGTGTTTTTTTTTTTTTTGAGAGTAGAAGTACAAAGAAAGAGTAATTTAATATTGTGAAGTTAGAATAGAGTGTCTGATTTTGTGAATTTTTTAAAAAGTGACTTGCTAATTTATAAAAGGTATTTTTAAGATTAAATTTAATCCAATTTTTGCCTCCCGATGAGGATGCCCTGAGACTAGTACATAATACCAACTTTACTAAAATTGTGAATCGACCCTACCGGCCCCAGTCTAGTTTTGGCCAATGTTGGTGCACTGGCTGCTTTTTCTGCCCCACACACGCACACACTCTCTCTCTGTTTACTTTCTCGCTCTCTCTCTCTCTCTCTCTCTCCTAAAGGTATGGGTTGATGAAAATGCGATTTTGCCTTCCCGGAAAGGGCATCGCTTCCAAGGCACGCTCATAAAGCCTTACCTAAAAGACCTCTAAAACCCTAAACATTATGATTATGTCCTTCATCTTCTTCTTCATCCATTATCTCTCTCCTCAGATCCCTCACCTCTGAAAAAATTTCCCATCTTTACACATTTCTACATTTGTTTAACCCTCACCTGATTACCTTTACGTACTCGTTCCAGAGGATTACATTAATCAGCTGATTTTTGTATAAATTTGTTCGGCATTTGTGTAATTGGCTGCAATGGCGTCGAGACTTGGATCGAAACAGAAGAAAACGAGCTCGAGAGGAGTGAATTCGCCGTCGACCTCAACGACGTCGTCGTCCAAGCATTTTCAGGAGGCTTCAGTGGACGGAATGTGTTCACCGGCGTCTATAACTAAGCCACAATACTTCTACTCTGAGAGCCTTCCTGTGGAGTCTGAGAGATCGAAAGAGAATGTCACTGTTACTGTCCGGTTTCGCCCTCTCAGGTCCTCTTTTTCCTTTCTTTTTAGGTATACATAAGTAATTGTCGGCATTTTGATTTTTGGTTTAATTTGATTGAATTTTTGTTGGTTGGAGCAGTCCGAGAGAAATTAGGCATGGGGAGGAGATTGCGTGGTATGCGGATGGGGAAACAATTGTGCGGAATGAGCATAATCCGACAATAGCGTATGCATACGGTATGCTAGCGTAATTCTAATGCATTAGTTTTGGTTTTAATTATTGTTGATATGGTTAATACGTCTATGATGAACAACAAATGTTGAAGTTGAATACTTCTTCCAGTTTTAGTAGGTTTCCTGTAGCTGTCAATTTGTTTGGTAGGGTCATCAAATTGTTTATTTGATTAAGGTGGATGTATTGTACGGATGTATATTGACGCTATTATCTTCATAATATCGATTTCTATGCGAATAGGTTCAAGGATTAAAGCAACACACTGTTTTTTTTTTTTGGGTGTGGGGTAAGTAGCAACACATAGCTCTCGACTGTCAAGACATGAGTTGCAAGTATTAGCCGGTTTAAAGATCAAACAAAATATTTTTCATTTTATTTACCTACAATTCTGTAAAGTAGTGGGACCAGTAGTTTTCAAGAGTGAGGATTTTGTAGAACAGCCTTAAGCATGCAGCACATATCAGAAGACTTCGAGAAAAAGTATTTTCGCTCTGATATTTTTGTGAAAGAGTTGAGTGAATGAGAAACATAGCGAGTTTATTAGAGTCCCTCCTAGATTTTATGAAAGAACGTTTATGATGGCTCTACCGATGATCCTGCATGTATTTTGGAGATAAAGTTGGGGTTAAAGATGGCTCGGGCTCCGTTATTGGCATTTGAAGGACATCAAATTATGGCTGGGTAACTCCAAGAAAAAGTTCAAAACCTGTCATTTCGTGGTCCGCCTGTGTATTAAAATTGGACGTGGTACAAGTGGGAGAATTAGAAGCCTTTTGGGATTAATATTGAAGCAGCCACAACTTTGATATTGGTGCTGCAAGTTAAGTCTGTTTTCCCTCCATCCCTGTTTAGAAGCCATATTGGCAAGACAATGCAGTTTTTGTTGGTTGGAGCATTACTTTATATTTTGAAAAGCGGAGGTTACAGCTTTAAGTAGGGAAGCAAGTGTAACGGCCAACCAAATATGAGGAGCTCAAAGCTATAAGTTTCCTTCTTTTATACTTCAGTAGGCTACAAGTTCCCTTCTTTTATTTGGTTGAGGCTTAATGTTGATATTGGTGTGGAATTGAACTTATCAAAAAAAAAAAAAAATTTGGTGTGGAATTGAGGGATAAACATACAGTCACTTAGCTATCCGAGCTCAACCCGAGCTTCAGTTGCTCAATCGGTTTGAAGCCATACTTGAAAGGGTTTTAGGATTTGAATAGGTAGGGAATAACTTTTTGTATTCTGACACTTTGTCAAAGTTTTGCTTGACAGAAACTGTCCTTTTTTCCCCCCTGTGCTCATCCAATGTGCATTTAGTTTGTTGCTCTCTTCTAGCTGTTTTTAGGTCAATTTAACTAATGCATGTGAATAATTTGATTAACATGTTATTTTTATTTTTCTCATTTTAATGCTTCCAGATCGAGTGTTTGGCCCGACAACCACCACACGTCATGTCTACGACATTGCTGCACAACATGTTGTCAGTGGCGCTATGGAAGGCATTAATGGTAGTATTCTCTGGCATATCTGCAGACACTCAGTACATTCTGTTGCTGGTTGTCAACTTTTACTCAGGGGGAATATCTTTTGATTACAAGTCATTTCAACTTGGCAAAAATAAATTTGTGGATTCTTTTAATTTTTGATGATATTGATTGCTTGTGATTCCCAAGAAACAAGCAAACAACGGTTGCAATCACATGATTTGATAGTTCTTTCTTGCATTATCCTTACTATCCAGATTTGTAAAATGTGGATAGTAAAGGGCTTTTATTCTCCAAAAGGGTCAGAAGGGTTGGGAAGAAGAAAAGGAAGGTTCTTACGTAGATTGTTTGGCTGAGCTTGATTGGAGATTTTGGTTTGAGTGGAGGGACCATTTTCTTTTATTAGAGAATAAAATATGTCTGTTGCATTGTTGTATTTTGGGTATTGTTAGTCCACCCCTCAAACTTGACAGGTAGCATCCCCTTTTTCTTTCTTTACTGTAAGTATCTTTCGAGAACAAGAAGGTGGCCTTGCATGTGGACACCCATTCCATTGGCTAAATTTACATAGGTTATTGTGGCCTCAAAGTTTAAAGAAAATTTTCTTTCTCTCTCTGATTATCTTTATTGTTAATCACGATTTATATTTGTTTATTGCTGTTAATACTCTTGGTGTTTCCAGTGTCTACGGTTGAATTCCTATTTGTTTTATTTTAAGAACAGGCACAATTTTTGCATATGGAGTGACAAGCAGTGGGAAGACTCACACTATGCATGTAAGGGAGGTTTCTTTAATTTTTAATATTGCTGTCTTGGTATTCTGAAATGAATCTTACCATAGTGGTGACAGTTATGTTTTTGTCCCTGTGGCATGGCACTTCGTGTTTTGTATATAAAAATATTATTCTTGCTGTTTTAAGATTAATAAAAATATTATTCTTGCTGTTTTGAGATTAAAACAAGCTCAAGCACTTCTAAGAAGCCATGTCAGGCATTTCTAAGAAGGCGCAACGTCCTAAATTTCTAAGCAGATGCAATGTTGTGCGTCTCTTTGGGCTTTGTACTCCTTTTATTTTCCGGCCATATAATGCTTTGATCTCTTTATTCCCCTGGTGTATGTTTTGGGATACAGTTCGCAGTGCACTCTAGACTAAGGAGAAGCCCGTAATATAAAAAGAATGTGGAGCTAACTC
This sequence comes from Gaultheria prostrata, assembly GCA_036023075.1. Lineage (NCBI taxonomy): Eukaryota > Viridiplantae > Streptophyta > Magnoliopsida > Ericales > Ericaceae > Gaultheria > Gaultheria prostrata. The sequence continues at coordinate 55,672 of JAXBDA010001038.1, read as the reverse complement.
CAAATGCTTTGACCTCTGCCTACCTTGATTATTTGAAGTATGCATCTCAAAACCAGTTGCCTATGAATGAATATGCTGCCTAGGCTCATGTACTAGTTTTGGAGGTGATAATTGACTAATGGGAAACAAGCTATAACACTCTCTTGCATATGCGACCGTTGACTCGCAAGTGGAAAGGTAAATAGACTGATGGAGGATCCAGAACATAAGGATCACAACAAATAAGGTTCACTTAGGGCACAAACAATGGGCAACCAATTAGCCGATCTTGTCCAAATGATACCACGTTAAATCATCCAACTCAAAACCAATCGCCTATAAGTAGAGAGGCTGCCCAGGCTCATATACTAGGTCTGGCAGTGCTAAGTGGCCGATTTGGACGAGGTCTAACAATTGATTTAACAGTCTAATCAATTGCCAAAATTTCTTTGTTGTCAATCGGCACTTTCCTACCAATATAATCTTGTCAGCCTTGTTATATATATTATGAGTCTATGACTAGTAAATTTATATGAATTTGTTATGTTTCCATCTTTGTGGACTCAATACTCATTATTCATTTCCAATTCCTAGCCTCCTCCATCTCCCCCAAGAAATTATGTGCCAAAGAAATTGGGGGTTGATTAGTGACTTGGTGTGTATGAAGAGAGAAGCAAAACATGTGGGGCAAAGGCTATGAGGCGCTCAGAATGTTGATGAATAAAAATGAAATGAACCCATCACAAGGAAATACCCTTGGATGTTGACAAAAGCAAAGAAGTTTTGTTTTCTTGTGTAAAACATGATAACAATGTACGTAGCCACTGTTGGTCATTTTCCCTACCTCCGTGCCTGTAGCATTGTCTGCAAAGAACGTTTAGGTCACCAAAAATATAGATGGAAATAATGGGCTTGTCCACTGCAAATCTGTTGCAGCTGCTAAATGTCGATTGGAGTAAAAGGACTTAGGCTGGACAACTGAAATGTGCTTACCCAATCTTCTGGCTTTCTATCTGCTATATGGTCGAATGGATTTTTTGATCACTTTATGGTCCGAGGAGATATCAATGATTTTTTGGTAATTGGCAAGTTTTGTCCCTCATTTCCTAATAGTTTGAAGAACAAACCAAACCTGGGCCTTCAGGAGACCATTATATCTCATAATATGTAATTTATAATTTGTCAGGAAACCGACCATTATTTCTATTGCCATTGAGAGTGTATGCTTAAGAAACGTTATGGTGTTTCGTTCAGTGTCAATTTGTGCTCATTTGAATTGTAACCTGGCGAAACATTGTTCAGCTTTGTTAATCCTGATTTCTGAGTTTTTATTTCTGACACTACACGTACATTCAAAACTACAATGAGACATGATTTTCTTTGCTATCTTAAGTTCTGTAAACTTAGCGTGCTTTGCGTTCCGCTTAGACAACACATCACTAGTTTAAAGCCTAATGCTGTTAGTTTTGTTATACTAATGGCAGGGTGATCAGAGGTCTCCTGGCATTATTCCACTGGCTGTCAAGGATGCTTTCAGTATCATTCAAGAGGTACTTATGCATGTTATATTCCAGTGTGACTTTTATGAAGTATAATAGTTAAATTTTGGAAGTAAAAGTTCTAACTTGACATTAACTATGGGCCAGACTCCAAGCCGAGAGTTTCTCCTTCGTGTCTCATATCTGGAAATCTATAATGAGGTGAGCTTCTGATTCTTGAGATAGAGGTCTTATAAGGATATGCCAGGCTTTTGTTGAATAACGTTGTTGTAGCTCTTCATTTCAAGTTTCTGGAGTGGCTGATGTTGTGATTTGTAGGTCATAATGTATAAACTGAATTCTGAAAAACGTGAAGTGTCAGCTTTTGTTATCTATTTTTTCTGTTAGTCCGGTAGAACCAACTTAAATAATCTTCTTGGGCTCTAAAAATAGTTTACTAGAAGTGGGATAATCTTGAAAGATTATCACCACTTCAACCGTGGGAGGGGACCAAAAAGTAGCTGATGCACTTGAAGACAGTATATCATAAAATGAGATGAGAGTTTTCCATCAGATTTCTTAGAATCACTACAAAGTATAAACCCAGTGGTCCATCCGCAAAATATTCTTGTAGTTCCTAGAAACCTTATGGCAATTTGTTAGCGACTACATTAATTTATCTTCTATTACTTTGTAATTCCTTGTTTCCAAGATACAAGTTCTTCTCAGCACCGGCCCTGGCCTAAAGCGGGAGGTGCGGCTGCTTTAGGCCCAAAAAAATAAGAAAAATTAAGGGCCGACTCCAATATAAGAAAGTTATATTATATATATTCGTTTTTCTGAAACATAGCACAAGCAGGCTTGTCAGTGTCCATATATGAGAACCAAGTGGTCCCTGGTTCAAAACCTGTTACTTCCATTTTCGCAGAACATCCTCTCTCTTGTTTTTTCTATTTAGTCTTTTATATTCTTTTTTCTTATTTTACTATTAGATTAAAAATGTTAAATTTTTACTATTGTACTACTATTAATCTGTTAGTCTTTTATATTCTTTTTTCTTATTTTTTCTATTAGATTAAAAATGTTAACGAATTCTCTTCTTGTTATAAATATTACTCCCTTACAATTAAAGTTAACAATGTGATTAGTTTGAAAATGAACGGGACTTGTTATGTTTGATTCCTTTTGTCAGAATGGTATACAAAAATTTAAAAGTTTGTTTGAGTTAACTTACGAAGTTAAATACCATGTTTACTATTTTTTAAATATATTAGTCACCTATATTGAATGTTTTGGGGAAAAAAAACCGAGGGGTCCATTTATTAAAATTCGCTTTAGGCCTCTATAATCTCAGGGTCGGCCCTGGTTCTTCTCTGTTAAAAAAGTTTGACAACTTTGAAGCATTATTGCTTTAATTCTTTATGTATAAGAATCGGGGACAAAGCTAAGGGTGGGCCTAGGACCATCACTCCTCCGCTTCTTAAAATTCTTCGTTCTTCTATGCTATATGTAGAATGTTAACTTATGTTATAAAAACCATAGAGGTAGGTTTCTGTTCGTATAAATTAGATTGACAAGCCATATGAATTGGTTATGACCTCTTTCCTGTGGAAGAGTAATCCTTCACTTTATTTTCTTTCTTAAATAAATATGGGAGCATGTGTGTGTTTTGTGCACGCTCGCGCTTTGTGCTATCGTCATTCTTTTCTTTCTTTAATTTATTTCCTCAACTATTACCTTCAAAGTTGTCCAATGATAGTATGCGCACTAGATATCCATCTTGGCTATTTTTCTTGCTTGAAGGCTATTGGAAATTTTGTTTTCGGTCATTTCATATATTAGTTAAGGACAAGTTAGTACTTCTTTCCGTGACAACACTATCATTAAAGGTTTTTCTGTCACTTCAGGTTGTTAATGACTTGTTGAATCCAGCAGGGCAAAATCTAAAAATCAGAGAGGATGCACAGGTGCGTGCCTTTAGTATTATGTTCTCTTCCTTTGATGCTTATCCTCCATATAGACATGAATGCTACATACTGCTTGCCCTGTTCTCTCTATCCTTGGATTGTCATAGTTGTAAATCTTTTCTGTTAAGAACTACTAGCAACTTTCGAAGATACAACATATATGCCAAACTGTCATTTATTTTGTTATTTGCAATATTGATCTAAAAATACGGGTTATTATCATTATTAGCATTTTCCTCAACCTATGAAGCATGTGTGTGCTGATATGACTAATGAGTAGAGGTACTGATACGATATGGGTACGAGCCGAGTATGGTTGTAACAAACATTCGTAGAATTTAGAGGAATCTAATAATTGCACAAAAATGAAGGTTATTGTTAGAGCTTGTCCCACATTGGTTTATTATAACCTCCAAAACTAGTATATGAGTCTGTGCGGCCTCTCCACTCGTTGCCAATGGGTTTTGGGTTGGATGCTTGCTAACGGGAAAATCTAGCGAGAAAAACTATGAAACATGTTTCGTGTACCAGGTACCTATATAGAAGTATCATGGAAAGTACCGGTACCCAGTATGTTAAGCGTGACCATGTTTCGTAGCTCTTTGCTTATTTATAATTTCCAAGGTGGATAACAATCATTTTCGGACGTAGTTTGTCATTCTTCACATTGAATTATTCCTTTCTTAGAAGTCAAGAACTGAAAAGACACTAAGATCAAAAGTGGATGTCTCCAAATTGAGCTAAAATTCAGGGAATCATATATTTTGGACAGGGGATTGGGTCTTGTTGATTGTATACTATGCAGACATGTTATCATTCTCTTGCTATAAGTGTACTTGCTTTATTGGCATTAAAGTTTAACAAGACACAGGCTCAACTTAATAACTCGATAGAAGTTTAGAACGTACACGTGTGGGTAACTCCAAGAATATTTGTTTGACATTGGTAGAGAATGTCTGTCATTAAAACCGAATTGAAAACATTTTGCTTGAAAAATTACAGATGGTGGTATCCATTTTCCTTGTGAAAATTAAAAAGGCATTTTGGTGCATGATAAGAATATGTCAATGGAGAACTAGAAAAAATGTACAGACAGTTTATCAAAAGAACCTGTTTACCAAATGAGACAGAATGTGCAGAATGTGACTGATTTTTTATCAGGGAATTATAGCTATTCTCTGGATGATGATGCCGATCAAAAAGAGGTTCTTCGCTATATTGAGAATGCTTTGTTGCATGTTAATTGGCTGTAGGGTACTTTTGTTGAAGGAATAAAGGAGGAAGTTGTATTATCTCCTGCACATGCCCTTTCCCTAATTGCAGCGGGAGAAGGTAAACATTTTCTGCTGTTTCTGTTGTGTATGTCTTTTCCTTCATCTATGTGGAAGCATGTCTGTATTTTTGGTGTAACTGGGAATAAGTTTTGCCACTGTTGACACAGGGGCAAATCCAATCAGTTATTTATCATATTTTTACTGGGCTTACAGTATGGGGACAATCCTACATACCCCAGATTTTTTAAAGGGATGTACAATAGGTTAGTTGGAAGATTGCCATACCAATCCAGACCATGTGCACCCCTAATTGCTATACCTCTTTGTGGCTAGAATCACCTTAATCCAATCTTGCTTGGCAATTTCACCTGAAGTACTCTGCCCCTGCACCAACCCCCAATGTCGGTTTGTGTGTTACAGTGTGGTAAGACCCATGATTTGGTAGACATGGAAAGGATTGGTCAACACTTCCTACGACCATTTGAAATATGGCCTCAACAGTGGGACAACTAGACAATAACATAGCTAAAGTAAACCTTTAGCCTTTAGCTACCTTGGACTAGAGTATGCCACTGTTGACACCGGCAAAGCCAATCAGTTATTTATCATATTTTTACTGGGCTTACAGTATGGGGACAATCCTACATACCCCAGATTTTTTAAAGGGATGTACGATAGGTTAGTTGGAAGATTGTCGTACCAATCCAGACCGTGTGCACCCCTAATTGCTATACCTCTTTGTGGCTAGAATCACCTTAATCCAATCTTGCTTGGCAATTTCACCTGAAGTACTTCCCCTTCACCAACCCCCAATGTCAGTTTGTGTTGTTACAGTGTGGTAAGATCCATGATTTCGTAGACGTGGAAAGGATTGGTCAACACATTTTGGTTTCCTACGACCATTTGAAATATGACCTCAACAGTGGGACAACTAGACAAGAACATAGCTAAAGTAAACCTTTAGCTACCTTGGACTAGAGTGAATGCATTCCTATAAGGAGGGGGGAATTGAGTCATTTTGAGTGACTAGATTATATGACTCCATGGTTGGAAGGGATAATGCATGAACTTCAGTCCAGCTTGATTGAATTGTTCTCCGAGTGAAGTCTCAACTACAACGAGGGATGGAAAATATCACTTTTTGGTGCATTAAGTACTGATTCAAGCGTGAATTTTGAAAGAAACCTTGGTTAAAGTTCAACCCAAGTCTTTTTAATGGTAGCCACTTAAGTGTCTCAGCGAATTGTGCTAGTCCCATATATCCTTTTCACTTTTTTGCCCTATTTGAGTCAGTACTTAATAAATCAGTGTTCATTTCTAACCACCTCAAACTGTACTAGTCATTCGTTTTCCTGCTCGCCTAAGTAGCTTTTCGAAGATGACCGGAAGCACATCCTGACTTCATCTCATCTCTGCCCATGTGCATCTGATGTTACCTTCACTTCTTCGCGCACGTGACACGTCCAACTCTACCTGACCATTTATATAATGAACTGATTCCCCATGAGAGTCTCGAACTTGTGATCCCGAAATAAAAGGAAAGAACAAAAAGGAAAGCACTTGTCTTATTCCTGGAGGGGAAGAAAGTTATGCGATTCAAGATGGTTGATTTCTTGCAGGATTAAATAAAGAAATTTTAGTCACTCTGTAAAATAATGGGTATGTGAATGGTCGTCCCATAATAACTAATGTTCCGCATTCATTGTCCATACTGTGAACAACATTAACTGTTTCAGAAATTGGAGAAATTGGAGAGCTGTTTTCTGATTTGATTTCCTTCATTTTTCTAATATTTTCAGTTCTTATGGGTGTGATTCTTCCATATATGTAATTTGTTGCTCTTGCTTAAATTTTGTTTCAGAGTTCATGATGTTTTTTTTTTGCTGACAACAGAGCACAGGCACGTTGGTTCCACAAATTTTAATTTACTCAGTAGCAGAAGCCATACGATATTTACACTGGTATGGAACTGTATATTCTTCGTGAGCTTCATTTCAGCCTTAACGTTAGGGCTCTGAGTCCGGTATTGTTTATTAGTCATCGCATTCCAGTTAAATTACCGGTTCTAGTTTATATGGCTTTTATATGTGGGCTTTATGCATATACTTACCTCTTCATGACACACAAATCAACATAGGGAATATTGTTTGGCTCTTTTTTCCAAATTTGTTCGCACCTTCATTTTGAATTTACTCATCTCGATCACTTAGTTTGCCTGAACTTCTCAGAGTCTTGGCCCAATTTGAATGATGTCTAACTTGTGGTTAAAAGTGTATTGTCCAATGCATGTCCCATTCAATTTAAATAGTAAGTGCATTCTAGTTCTGATTTAAATTTTCCACAAAAAACATATTTCTTTAGGAAGTTAAGTAATTTTTTTTATTGGCAACAAAAAAAATATCTATTGTAATATGGAAAAAAGAGAGTACAATAGTACTTCATGAAATTGGGCACACTTGAAGCATCCACCTATGCGAGTTTTAAAATAAGGACTTGTGGAAATTTGGCTTGGATCAAATGGGGTTCCACACCATCTTGGCCACAAAGAAGATATTCATTTGATATTTATTATCTACTGTCAAATACTAGTAGCTCTTTGTCCTCTTTTTGTTTTTTCCCCTTCTGATAAACCCCGTTCCTTTGTTAACAGACAATAGAGAGTAGCCCGTGTGGTGATAATTGTGAAGGTGGGGCTGTAAACTTGTCGCAACTGGTATATTTCAGAGGCTTTTAATTCTTGGAATTTTTTTTATTCACTCTGCCTACTGCTGTAGGCTATTTGTTTAATTTGGGGCCTAATAATGTTTTTGAGGGTTTTCTATGATGCTAACATTGTTTTGTGAAATTGATCTCTCTTATGTTTTGCTATGCGTGCAGAATCTTATCGATCTGGCAGGTTCTGAAAGCTCTAAGGCTGAAACTACTGGTGTGCGCCGTAAAGAAGGATCCTATATCAATAAAAGCCTGCTAACTCTTGGAACCGTGAGGCCTCAATTGTGTCTTTGTTTTATCAGCATAATAGTTTGGTCCACCGATGTCTTATTTGTGTTATCAAATTATTGTTCATTCCATCTAACTAACCTTTCTTATTGCATGCAAGACTATCATCGTGTGATATTTCTATGAGAGGGAAAGAAGTGTTATGCATAGAAAGACGAGCTAGTTTTTACTCCCTAGATTTTGCAATTGCAAACTCAAGATGGCCGTAAATTGGAGTTGTTACAATCTTTTGACAGTTTGTTTCATTAGGGGTATGCATTACGTCTCCAAGTTCATTCTGTTGTTGTGTTACATGATGATGCGCATAAACTTGATCCCAGTGACATGGTTTAAAGGAGAAGGTTAATTGGCTATTTGTATCCTCATAGGCGTGTCATGTACAGAGAGGCCAAGGAACCCAATTTATCCATGCACTATCCTGTGGCATTGTTGCTATGGTGGAGGATCAGTTATTTGGCAGACCCACATTAGATACTTTGTTATGTTTACGTGTTGGCTTCTGGAGTTTTGGATCATGTAGGATGTAGTGCCCATGATGTTTTTTTCCTTTTATGGTTGGACAGGAATAATAAGAGTTCTTCACGACAACTCGTACTTAATGGGGTTTCTTGGCATAAATTTGTTATTCGGCTTCATTGGGGTCTTCATGCTTTTTTAAGTTGTTTATTTTAGAGGTCTAGGGATAGGAAAGCCGTTTGCAGATTCTAATATCTTTTGTTTTTTTCTTCATTCTATTTTCTTTTTGGTGGAGTTCCTTGCCCCTTTGTACTTTTCCTATTTCTTAGAAATTTTATTTGTTTCATTGAGCTAAAAAAAGTTGAGGTTGGGAAGCCTAAAGCTAATTGGGAAAGTCTGGGATTTGTTGTTGTGTTTTCTCTATGTTTCATGATTAAGGTTGTAACAGCTGTTTGAGAGCTTGGAATATTCCGTCGGGCCCATGTTCTAAGGGCTTAACCCTTTGGAATTATTTTAGACTTAATATGGTATCCGAGCTCTGGCTGGTGGTATTGTGGTCAACTTTCTCCGCTTGCATTTGTTTTCCTATAGCATTTAGCTACTCCCTAAATATGGACATTTGCATCTCCAAGTGCATGACGGGATTGGACACAAGGGAAGTTGTTGTAGAGCTTAATATGCAATTTCGGGCCCTTTCCTAATAGCTTAAGCTTCTTAGACAATTGGTGACTTAACAATAGCAAAAGGTCTGGGTAGTTTAATTACCCTGGTTTTCTAAGTCATGAAGTTCAATAACAATGTCTTTGATCTTCTTTATGAATTGTCATATATGATTCAGAAGACACATGTATACTTTTCTTTGGATCCTGTATATGCCAATTGTGCATGTTTTAATTTGTCTAGCAAAAACAACTACTCCCTCCGTCCCAATTTGCTTGCCCCTTTTGGGGAAGTGGGTTTTTAAGGGGTGTAAAATTTTTGTATTATCTTTTCTGTTTTGCCCTTGAGTCCAGTCAATATTACCGTAGCCAATTTCGTGGGGCTAATTTTTTATATGAAACTCAAAACATATGCAATATGGATCTTGTTTGATAGATATCAATTAGTTTTATTATACAAAGTTTTCAAAATCATAAGAACCGTCATAAAATAAAAGATAATGGACGAGCCATTTGAGATGGAAAAAGTACTTTTTAAGGGTAAAACTGGAAAGTGACCCTATTTTGATGGATGTTTTTAGAAATGAGACAAATATTTTGGGACATCCTTAAATGGAAAGAAGGACCAGCAATTTGGGATGGAGGGAGTAGTTTTTATATGTTGTTTAGAATGATCACTTTTGGTCTACTCTTTGCTACCTGGGACATCAGAATGTCATTTTTTTCCTTGATTTTCATTCAAGTCATTTCAAATAACCCTTCGTGTCTCAAAGAATTGAATTCTTGATGAAAAAGTTGTGAAGTCCCACATCGCTTGGATACCAAAGTAATATGAAGTGTATAAGCGTGAGGGCACCCTCACTTCATAAGCTAGCTTTTGGGGTTGAGTTCTACCCAAGACCGTGTAACAAAAGTAACTACCATCAATGTATAAGACTTCATTTCGTCAACTGTGAGACTCAGAATTGAAACTATATTGTGGGTCGTATTCAGTGGTCCCATGTTAAATGATGTGTTTCAACTTTAAATGTAGCTTGGTCCTAGTATTTCCATTATGTTTGAAAATCTTTTACATGAATGGTTACTACTGATTATCTCGTCCAACGCTGTAGTCTACAACTCTCCTTTTTTCTTTACATGATGATGGTTGACTTGTGACTTCTATGACATTGAATGCCTTTGCTGAGGCAGAATATGTGATTTCTCCATTTGCTATTATTCTGTGTGACTGGACTCAGTGGACTGATATCGTCACAGGTAATATCAAAATTAACGGATGGGAGGGCTACTCATGTACCGTATAGGGACTCTAAATTGACTAGGCTATTGCAATCTTCATTAAGTGGTCATGGACGTGTATCAGTAAGAGCTCTCTCTCTCTCTCTCTCTCTCTCTCTCTCTCTCTCTCTCTCAGTATGTATAAACGTATATTCAAACACATATGTGGACATACCTAACCAAACCAAGCCTTGTGTCCTAATCAATCGATTCATGGTTAGTTAAAATTGATAAATGTATACAACAACAACAATAACAGAACCCATCTAGTCCCCAGTCATTGGAGACAGACCTAACCTTTGGCAATATGCACAAAGTGGATGCTCTCAGAGTACCACTGAAACAGTGGCCCCCCTAAACCTTCAAGAACCGAGGAGCTATAGGGATGTTTTGAATTCATGTAAATTATGGTCTTCTCCTCCCCTGAAAGTAACCTTACCACACTTCATTGCTGCACATCTACTGGTCTTCATTGTAACCATCGTGATCTAGTTTCTCTTAAACTTATCTCGCTGTGTATATTCGATCTGTACGTACATATTCAAATGTATATCACATGTAGAGCGGACGACTCACAACAATAAGCCTCCTCAGATAAAGGTGGGGGTAGGGCTGCCATCCTGCATTAACCCCTCCCAAAGTGGAGCCTTGTGCATCATGTATGACATAACATGTATTGGTACATTACATAGATGTTACCTGTGTAATGTATAGAATGTGCATTTGTTTTTATGGTGCATTTGTAGTGATCAAGACTTTGTTTTACAAGTTTCAATCTGTTTTTAAATCACAGCTCATATGCACTGTTACCCCGTCATCAAGCAGCACAGAAGAGACAAATAACACTTTGAAGTTTGCCCACCGTGCAAAGCATATTGAAATCCAAGCAGCACAAAACAAGGTACTTGTTTGTGAGTTGTCTGTATTGCTTGAAGTGCTCTTTCTACAGTTGTTGAAACTAAGACTTTGACTACACAGATAATTGATGAGAAATCTCTCATAAAGAAATACCAAAATGAGATTCGCTCGTTGAAGGAAGAGTTGGAACAGTTAAAGAGAGGCATTGTTACTCTCCCTCAATTGAAAGATGCTGGAGGAGATGATATTGTGATCCTTAGACAAAAGGTACAACTGTATTATGTTTGGATTTTTGGCTCTTCCTCGGTTTGTCAGTTCAATATTATTTTTTTCTTGCACTTTGGGGTGAGAATATCTTTTTGAATATGTAGCCCCAATGCACAAGCTCTCATGGGACTGCATAAAGTTCTACAAGTATAGCATGATCCTTTTCACATCCCTGAATTTGGGGCTATCCATCCATCAAAACCAACTTCCTATCATCCCAACTATATCATGCTAGAAATTTGACAGAAGTGATCTCACTCGATCTCCATTGCCTAGTACGGTGCTCATGAAGGATACAACATTAATCTAGAATTTCCTAATGCCAAAAGGCTTGGTGATGAATAGAAAGGGTTTTATGGACTTCAATTCTCCTGATAAATTTCAGCCACCTACTAGTACAAAATCTCGAGGCATTGTTCTTTTGGGGACACCTTGCCACATGATTGCATTTCCCTTGGAAAGAGACTCAAGTAGTCAAGTTCAATCCTCTGGAAATGAAATAATAATAGAGATCGTCATATAGTATTCTTCAATTCTTCCATTACTCCTGTTGTCAATTTAAGTACACTCCCAAAATCCTTAGTTGACTTATTTTGACTCCTAAAGTTGCATGAATCCATCTCTTGATAATTTGTACTCCTTTTGTTTTAATCTTCCAAATTTGGGGCCTTTTTTTGTATGCCTCTCTAGTTTTTACCTTTGATATTGAAGGAAAATTTTACTTTTCGGAAAGAGATGTCGAAGGAAAATTTAGTGGTTTCTGTTACCATATCCCTTTGGCAGGTACTGTTCTTAGGTACTCAACCATTTCTGATGTTGATATATCGTCTTGATATGTCTACGGAGTAATAAGCTTCAGCTTTGATATTTTTTAACGAGTCTCTTGCGACAGGAAAGCTTGAGGTGGCTAGCAGCTACCTTTGAGAACAATTATAAAATTAATGAACTAACAAAGAAGCAGGAAAATAAACTCCTAGATGGCTTTTCCTTGGAATTTTGAGGCTCCTATTGGCTCTGGCGAAGCGAAGCGCACCTTTGTGAAGCAGCCTAGCGGCACTTTACATAGGAGCAAAATAGATGACTTAACTCAACCCCCGCTTCGAGTAGGACTGGAGAACCATGGATCACATCTCTTTCCCGGAAGGGCCCTCGACGACTCCACTACATCTTGCCGCCTGAATTATATTCTTAGGAAAGGAGCCTTAAACTTTCCACAAGTCTAGGATCTAGATGGAGGAGTGAAAGCCTTGAAAATGAGAAAGTCTTCTTTCCGGAAATAATATAATTAATTAGTCATTGCAGATCTCTAGTCATCACTATTCACTAGTGGGAAAATGCTGCTTCTCTGCTATAGTTTCTTTTGCATGAAGTGGTAGTTCACTCCAATTTGTTGGATGGGGTTAGCCCCTATTTATTTCCTATTTACACTTATTCTGCCCATCTGGGGCAGCCTTCTAATAAAATGGCACAATAGAAGGATCTTTAATCTTGTCCTCCCACAATGTGGTGTCCTTACTCTTTTACTGTCAAATTTAATCTAAATCTTTTATGTAGGAAGATGCTTTAATCTTAACCTTCTAGTTTTGCCATCCCCTGGCATAACACTTAACCGGAAAATCTAGATTTCGCAATTTTTTTTGCCTGCGAACTGGTGGTTAAATATATGAAGAATCATGGTAAATCGTCTTGACAAAACAAAACCAATTCTGACAGCCCGGCTTCTTTATTAGTTGTTTAACCTGCCTCGCCATGCCATGCTGATGTTTACCTTTTTCCCTAGGATTCTTTCTGACCATCAAGTGATTGGGACATAAGTCTCGGTTCAGTTTGGTTATTCTCTCCGATCAAGAACCAATTAGGAATCATTGATTTTCAGCCAGCCTATATTATTTACGTTTGCTTTTACTTGTTTAGTGTTTATTTTTCTCATTATTTCGCCTTCTTTTGTCAATTCTGTTTTGTGATTTAAAATCAGTCATGCATAAGTAGACTGTGTGTACTCTGTACACCACTGCATGCTTCTTTCCTCTTGGTTAAACAATTGGCACTTGACCCTGTTTGTTTGTTTCCTTTCATGTCTAAAGCTAGAAGATGGTCAAGTCAAGCTGCAATCGAGATTGGAACAGGAAGAAGAAGCAAAAGCTGCGTTGTTGGGCAGAATACAACGGCTGACAAAGTTAATCTTGGTCTCAACAAAAACCTCACAATCTTCCAGATTTCCTAACCGCCATGGTACTAGAAGAAGGCATTCCTTCGGAGAAGAAGAGGTATTATGATTAACACTCCTTTCTGTCCACTTCAAATATACAATGCTCTAAACAAACGTGAATGTCACGATTGGCTTTCTGATTGCTGGACCTGACATTCCTCTTTTAAGCTATGCTCTTATTTGTACCTTTTTTTTGTTTCTTATGTTGAGCGTGCAGCTTGCATACCTCCCACACAGAAGGAAAGACTTGATCTTAGATGATGAAAACATTGACTTGTATGTCTCCCCCGATGCGAATTCTGAAACTACAGATGATCCATTGAAGGAGGAGAAAAAGTCCCGGAAGCATGGGTTGCTAAACTGGTTTTCACGGGTATTTGAATATGAATGTTTTCTTATCTAGTTATTCATCAGAAATCTTGATAATGTATTCAGACTGTATATAATTCACCAATGGATATGGAAGAGGTTGTCCCACATGGGTTCAGACTTCCAGTTATTGACTTTGTCCTTGAAGTTTTTTTCATATTTTGAGGGGCCCCTTCATGTAATCAGTTATTATAAGCTGAATAGATTGCTTCCTGAAATTTTAAATCTCTAGCATCACTTGGCAAAAAAGAAGTCCCATGAAATGGGGCAGAAAATGATGTGATATTAAAATATAGTCCCATGAATGAAGTTTATTATATTTCGGTTGTAGGAATAGTTGATTTGTATCCATACTTCACTCCACTTCCAAGATCAAGTTTGGTGTTTAGTTTTCTGTGTGGTTCCAAGGGCATTTAAGTGCAGTGCATACTAGTGTACTAGTATTATCCTTCTTCTCTCTTGTCAAAGACTTGAAGTAGCGGATGCCTAATTTATTTTGCATATTGTTCTACAACTTCTTTTTTTCCCTTATCAGTCTCCAACTAATTCTTCTGCTTTACCAGAAACGAGATAGTAACTTGGGGAGTTTGGCAAGCAACAGTGATCGATCAAGCGGAGTCAAGTCTATCAGTACAACTTCAACCCCTCGAGCTGAAAGTCTTAATTTGCAATTTGAATCCAGACTTTCTCACTCTCTTCTTGCAGAAAGCACTCCTGATCTCTTATTAGAGGCCAGACAGGATAGAGAATGTCCTGATGATAGCTTCTTGGGACAGGAGACCCCTTTGGTATGCATTATATCTATTTTCACGTCTTGAACTATTAACGTCTGATGTTCAAAAAGGGGAAAAATAATATATACAACTAGTATTTGTTGTCTGCTTAGCTTTATGAAGTGATTATTCTTTTTGTTCCTGCAACATTACCTTAGCCATTTGTTATGGACCCGACTACGGGTACAGAAGCCAGGGGTACAGTATGTGGCCTACTTTTGGGTCCCACACTAATGATCCAAACCGTTCATTGATTTTAAAATAATTTGTCTAGTGGCCCTGCAAAAAATCAGCTCAATTGGATGTGTAAGTGGTTGATCCAATATTTTAGTATTTTATTCAGAATTCTGAATGAAACATGGAAATATTGGATCAATCACTTGCGTATATCTAATTGAGCTGATATCAGGTAAGACCACTAGAGCATTATTTTAAAATAATGAACGGTTCGGATCATTAGTGTGGGACCCAAAGTAGGCCCCATAAGCCGTCGGTACGATTTCTGTACCCCTGTAAGTTTGTCGGTACAATATGATTGACAAGATTAGTGACAAAATAAGGAATTAAAAACAGAGAAAGCACATTGAATGGATGGATACTACTATTAAAATGATAAAAGGGTCAGTCTCCTGCAGCACCATTGAAGTTGGGAGCTAAGATATGCATAAATGCCTCAAAAAGTGTATCCTGGTGCTTGTAGCTACCCCAAGTATTAGGGCCGAGGGGTTAGATTAACTTAAGGTGGAGAAGAAAGATGACCTTTTCCTTTCTCCCGTTTCTGGTTCTTCAAAGAAGGCACTTGCATTTGGGATTTATAGCAGTATAAATTGTGGTCAGCGATTCTTGTTCACTTTTGATTTTCTTTCCACTCTGTTAGAGACTTTTTCCATGATGGACACATGGACAGAGGGAAGAGTAAAGGTGGGGTGACCTGGGCCACCCCTTGCTAGAATCACCCTATATAAAATGTAATATAAACATTGAATATTAACAATGTACTATATCTGCCCCTCCAAACTTCAAAAATATAAAATAAAAAGTGGATACGTGGTGAAAAACTATTGTTTTCTTATGTGCATATGTATGTTTTGGCAAGTATGAATAAAAAGTGGTTACATTTTTCTTGTAAAATATTAGTCATTAGATTTCATGCTTGAACTTCAAAAACTACGGAAGGAAAACTAAAAAATTCAACAACCATGAGAATATGTGGAATTTCAGGTTCTAAGTTTCGGCCTCCTCTCTCTATGAATTCTAGCTTTGTCTCTGATGATGGTTTTGAATAGTCTGCAATTTAGAGCTCATGTCTTATTTGATCTCACTTGTCAGACAAGCATAAAAACAATTGATCAAATTGATCTTCTGAGAGAGCAGCAAAAGATTTTGTCTGGAGAGGTAGCACTTCATTCAAGTGCTCTAAAGCGATTGTCTGGGGAGGCTGCTAGAAACCCTAAGAAGGAACATATACATGTAATAACTCAAATCTTGTTTGTGTTTAAAACTGATTTTGATATGCCTCACAACAACTTTTGTTCCTTTCTATTAAAGGCTGAAATAAGAAAGCTGAATGATGAAATCAGAAGGAAGAATGAGCAAATGGCTCTGCTGGAAAAGCGAATTGATGATTCTGTTCTCTCTTCTCACGACAAAATGGATAACGTGGAAGCATCACAGGTAAGTTTGCATAGGTGACTTGCTTTTATTTTATTAACAAATACCAGAACTATTGCTCCATGCTGCAGTATAGTACACTAGTTCATCGAATTCATTTTTGACTTGCAGGCTGTAGCTGAACTAATGGAACAACTGAATGAGAAGTCTTTCGAGCTTGAGGTGATGATATTTCGATCATTGTGACTTGGAAATAATATTCTTGCATTTATGGACATATTGGGAATTGAGTTGGAACAAAATCATTTCATTCGTTTGCTTTCTTTTCCATTTATTGCTAAATCATGGAATCATTTTGTGATTTCATGGACATTTTATAGTGATGGTGCATGTTAAACGGTAGACTTGTAAAAAATGTGGAATACCTGTTGGAACCATAAATCCGCATATCTGCATAACCTGTTTGAGTAATGTTATTCAATGTGGGTTAAATACTCTTTAATTTAACTGAATCTTCTGTATGATTCATGTTGTTAAATATTATGGAACTTGGAGTGAACTATAGATGGGATCCTACGAATTACAATAGACCTTTATAAAGAGTAAGGCAGGAATGAAGTAGCCTTTCTCTCAGTATCTATTATTAGTCATCCTACAATGTCTATAGTTTTTTATCTGATAAGCAGTGCTTCCTTTTTGCCTTTTTTCCAGGTTAAGACGGCAGATAATCGAGTAATTCAAGAGCAGCTCAACCACAAGGTACATGACCTGCTCTCTGTCTGCAGAACTTCCTCTTTTCTTTTCATTCGTTTACCATGTAAGAGTTAGTGAGAAAACATACATCTCCATCAGATCCGTGAATGTGAAGGATTGCAAGAAACGGTTGCCTCCTTAAAACAACAGCTCTCGGATGCATTGGAGCTAACAACTTTCAGCCCAATTTCTGGGTATTCACAACGTTCCTTAGAAGCAAAAAGTGTTCAAGGAGAACATTTGATAGACTCAAATAAAGGGATGCTTCTACAATCTCAGGTTTGTTAAAGGAAAATTATGCAATTGAGTAAGATGTTATCATCAGTTACTGCAGTAATGATACATTTTGCTTTAGAGATCTCTGTTTGTTTATCCAATTGAATACGATGTCATCATAGTTACAATCACTTACAAATGAAGTGATGCAATATTCTTTTCTTATTTCCACTCTTGTTTCTTTTCCCCCTTTCAATCAGGCAACTGAAATTGAAGAACTCAAAAGGAGAGTTGCTGAGCTAACAGAGGCAAAAGAGCAGCTAGAACTTCGGAACCAGAAACTAGCAGAAGACAGTACATATGCAAAAGGATTAGCCTCAGCTGCCGCTGTTGAGCTCAAGGCCTTGTCAGAGGAAGTTGCCAACCTCATGAACCACAATGAGAGACTATCTACTGAACTTGCAGCACAAAAGAATTCCTCCACCCTGCGAAGAAACAGCTCCACCCTTAAGAATGGCCGGAGAGATGTTCCTCCGGTAAGGCGGCAGGACCAAGGCGGTGTACCCTTGGAATTCAAGAGGGAACTAGCTTTAAGCCGGGAGAGAGAACATTCGTATGAAGTTGCTCTGGCGGAAAAGGATTCTAGAGAAGCTGAGCTACAAAGGAAGGTAGAGGAATCCAAACAAAGAGAAGCTTATCTTGAAAACGAGCTAGCGAATATGTGGGTCCTAGTCGCAAAGCTAAAGAAGTCGCATGGATCCGAAAATGATTCTTCGAACTTTGATAGTTTTGAAAGTTGATTGTTCTGGTATTTGGAACAAACTAGCATTGACGAAGGGATTTGACTAGGTTTGGTTTGGAGTGGACGGGGAGATTTGTGGTGGTTGTGTCATGCGAAGGGTGAGATGAATTGTGTGTTGGGAGGATTTTTATTTTTCCTGGTTGATTCTTTCAACTAGTGTTGTACAAATCTAGGTTCTTTTCCTTGTTTCTTGTAATATCAAGGGGCAAATCTTGGGCTACCTCTGTCCGCGTTATGGTGTTTATAACAGTTTCCCTAATCCACATGTAATTTGCTGTGAGATGAGTCGTGTGTGTGGGATTGTTCTGTGCTTTTTTTGGCAGGCTTTCTTTTTGAGAAAAATGAAACGATGGTTTGGATTTTACCATAGTGAGTGAACACGTGAATTGTGTCTCAAGGATATTGTTGAATCTTCATTTGGGCTGACACACTTCACAGAAAGAAACTCAATATGGTTAGAAATGGAAAATTCCTTGGAATATAGGAGTAAAATGTTCAAATCAAAATTAGCAGGGGCTACTACGTTTTTGTGTTTGACTGGTATATTTCGGACTGCAATTTCAACTGAGAATTCGTAGATGTATAAATATGACCCCACCCCCATAATTGGTATACACATATAACTTATATGCGCTCGTTGAGGACCTCAAAATTAACTGTAATCGTAGTGGGTGTTTTCAACATTACCGCTACTTTGGAAAAATCTCCAAACCTACAGCAAATTGTGCTCTATTAATTTCCATGTGGATAGCGTCTCGAAGGAAAGAAACTCTTGCAGTGGTCTGAGTTTCATGGCCAGTTTTCCCTGACGGTCTGTTGTCCAACATTTCTCTACCTCATGCTAAGGCTCTAGTCCCCTCCATATAGAGATCTTGGCACTTCTCCTGTAAAATGGTGGTTTGTATAGATGTCTAAAAGAGCGAAGAATTAATGCGTCTTTGCTGATATATTGTCGTTACGCAACTTGAGATAAAGAGATTTTCTACCTATTTTTTTATAGGCTCACAAAGATTTAGTGTTACGACATTCGCCAAACCCACTGTCCTACTAGGATGGCTCTGACGTTATTCATGCATCTACCACATACAACCGACCAACACCTTTTGAGTAGAGATAGTGCAGATTTTACTATTCCTGGCTTTGCTTAGTTTGTGGTTTAGTTTAGTTATCTCTAAAAGTTTTTACTGTTTCGTCATTCGTGTTTTTGAAGGAGCAACACCCACTTCCCTCGCCGTAAATCCATAACCGCCGCCATCTACTGCCATTTTCTCCGCCCACCCACCCTCCCGCCGCTTAATCTTCAGGAGGGAGGTAGAGATTTATGCTACCCAAATCATTCCCCAAGTCCCTTATACTGTTTTGCTGTAATATTATGGATGGACCTTAAAACGCAAAAATGGTGTTCCGGCGAAAAACAGTTCACTGACCATAATCGACCATGCGGCCACATACCTGAACGTCGAGGCCACAAACTGTAACCTTACGTCCACACAAGATCACAACTTGGGCCACGTAGTCGAACCTTGCGGCCAGGTACTATTTTTTCAAATGAGGTTTCATTAAATTGATGTCGGGTAACTTGATTTTTTACCCATTAATTATAAATTGAAAGGGAAATGGCTACAATACACACTCATTAAAGGTGTGTACCATATGCACCTATTGTATGGTTCAGATTGTGCCACCTCATTGGCAATCGTAACATTTTTTAGTGTTTCGTAACTTTTTAGCATTATGATTCGTAACATTTTCTATGATTCGTAACATTTTGATGTGTCTCGTGACTTTTATAAAAAAATCGTAACTTTTATAGGGGTGTGTATGATACACATCCAAATAAGGGATGTGTATTGTAACCTTTTCCGATTGAAAGAACTGAAAAGTGACTTGTTGAAGCTTGGTTTCTCAATTTCTAACTAGCTACATAAGAAAAAATGGATCTCCAACAAGCTTTTAACGAAAAAATACGAACTTAGAGACTTAGTTCGCCTTATTAATCATGTAGCCAAATCACTACACAATAGGATACAATTGACTTGTCGGATGTTGCAGTACTAGGAATGCATTCATTTTATAATGTAATGGAAGGGAAGAAAATAAAGTCTCTTAATATTTGACCCTATGATTCCTCCAAATATATCTATCATGTCTTTTTGTTTGGCTTCTCAAAAAAAGGGGGCTAATATTAGTTGAATTGAAACCATACAAGGAAGGCATACATAACCATGCACACACACAAAAAATAAACAGATAGAAGGTTTACCGCGTTAATATTTGTTGCAATTTGTACCCATTAATAATAGCGTGCAGGGACAGACGCAGGTGGGATCAAGAATATACATCGTATACTTTCTTCCTCCATTTTGATGGCCACTACTAAAGTAGGTTCAATTTTCGGATAAAAAACTAAAGTATTTTCAAGCATGATTTTTCTAGTTTTTTCGTACCAAATTAAAGATTTTGATGGTGAGAAAAAATTAAAAAATTATAAACGGAATACTTTACATTTTATCTGAAAATTATATGTCTTTCTGTAGAGGACTATCAAAATGGGACAGAGGGAGTAAATTAGAATATTAAACCAAAAGAGATCTATTCAATATATGCAGGCAAAAATTGGTATGTCATGTTACTTGGAGGAGAGAGAGAGAGAGAGAGAGAGAGAGAGAACAAAAAAAGTAAATTATATGTATAACTGTGCTCCGCTTATGTGAGGGAGAGTGTGAAAAAATGGTGGAACCATAAAAAAAAAAGGAAAAGATCATGGGAGATTCGGTGAACTATTTGGGCAATGTCATAAATATTTCATCTTTCTTGGGGCAATATCTAGAGAATAGAGTATAAGTCTTGGGGCAAAATTACCAAAATATTTAAAAATATAGGTACTTATCTATGGAGAATTTTAATCCAGCAGGGTCAGGTGAACTCCCTTGCCTATACATAGGTCCGCCCATGATGGTGATAGTGTGTAGCAACAGTCCATAAGTTCAGAGTTATCAAGAAAAAAATAAATTAATTAATGAATTTCTATTGTGTTTTATTAGCATTCTTGGCAATTACTGTATTTGTTTGCTGTGAAGCCCGACTGGCCTGTGATGGCTATTTCATGACTATGTCGGGGTTCGATCTGTCTGGCCAGATCACAAGAGTCCAATGTCCGTGCCCACAGTGGGAGCTCGAGGGCAGCGTCATTGAAACCTAGACAATGTGGTATTAGGATTATTAGTGATGTAAAACTAAGATTAAATACCATGCTATACGTTGCTACTGTAATCGGTACACTCTTTTTTACTATGATATATAGTAAAAATTGATGTGTGACGTGGATGTACTCAGATTTACAACTAATCCAAGTAAATATCTCTATCTTTTTTTTTTCTTCTTCCTTTTGATTCACTTGTTTGTTCTTCACGTTTTGCGTATGTTGTGATTTGATCGATGTTTCAATATTATTCTCGTAACTCATGTTTGATTCCTCTTTTGTATTTTCTCTTGTTTTTTTTTCATTGGTTTCTACACATTTTTTTGAAGAGAAAAAAGTGAGCACCATGCTTCTCCAACCAACAAAAACAAAAACCGCAAGAAAATCAAACACAACACTCATTGAATACAAAATTATTAATTAACACTTATAATAAAACAAGCAAAATACTAAAGGTCATTAATAAGACACAACAACATTCCTTCATTATATGAAATGAACCTCCACCACCAAAGAAAGACAAAAAGAACAGAAGCAATAGTAAAGGAAACATATTCAAATATGCTTCATCTACATTTATTGAAGGAGCTAAAACAAACCACTCCTCAGAAACAAATACGCAGAACCTGACCCATATAGTAAGGCCAAAGACGACCCGATTTATCGCTAACCTTTTTTCTCACCAGGAGAAATTCTGATAGGAAAAATAGGTATGTTACAAATATCGGTTTTTTGCAAAAAAAAAATCTCAAATAGAATGAGCTAGATGTATATCTTCTTTTGGCTTCTGCATTTCAAACGAAATCTCCCGCCTTCACGATGTCATTCTAAATGATTTTTTTTGCATAAAAGTTTAAGTTTGCAAATTATTTTTAAAAGACAAAAGAAAAGACACGAAAAGATGACGAGAGAGGTGGAGGGCTACAAACACAAAATCCAATCACGAAAAATACATGGACGACAAGGATTTTATGGAAGTTGGTCCTTTTAATCCAACTTCCGAATTCTAGTCTTCCATGCAGCTTTTTATGATTGGTTTTGTGTCTATAGAATTGCGCAAAACTAAAGCTTCAACTCCAAGTCCAATTCTTGAACATGACCATTAGTACCCATAACATGGAGATCTGGTCCAATCCTTGAACCCATTGGTTGCATTCCTTGTCCAGTCCTGGCCTTCATCATGTCCCACTCATACTGGCGGTGATCCGCCACGCGGGGTGGCAAACCCACCTGCATTGCCATGAGGTGACCCTGACAGTAAGGGCAATTTGTAAGGCTTGGTGACCTCATGAAACTGGAAAGAGGTTGGGGCCACAGACTCTTATGTGGAACAATCAGGGGGCGGTCTTGCCTTGGAACCCGCACATGATGGGTCCTTTTGCCTTCCCTCGGTTCAAACCGGTGGGCATTCTGGTGCCCACCCAAGGCTCGACCCGAGTCGAAGACATCATTACAGTAATTGCAATGGTACTCCCATTGGGTTGGTTTGGGCAAAGGAGAAGTTATAGATTGTAGAGAATAAGCTTTTTTCTCCATGATGGGAGTAAGAATGATTATGAAAAAGAGAAGATGAAATAGCTAGTTATCAACTAGGCTATTTATACACATAAGGTAGAGAGAGAGACAAATTAACTTTGTGGCTTAGAACAGATTTTTCAATTAAATGCATGTATTTATGTTAATGTAGTAACTTAATTAGTCTATTGCCTAGAATTCCCCTTGCCCCACAAGAAGATAACAATGATACGTATACCAAAAAATACACATAAATATTCACGACAAAAATCATCGTGCGATTGTGATTGGCCTTACTATATTAGATTTTAATCTGAACCACACATTAGCTTTTAAGTGCAATTTTTTCCTCCGTATTTTTCTGAGCACATACCCTTGTACCGAAAAATAAAGAAATAAAAGACTGGGTCACCGTATCTGGTTTGTCTTAGTCTTTTAATCGTTTTCCAATTTTACTAGTCTTCTGTTTTACCACACTTTAATCTTTTTCCAAAGATACAAGTTGTCTGGTTTACTGCACTTTTATCGTTTTCCAATTTAACGGTCGTCTGGTTTGTCCTGGTACTTTAATGTTGGTGTACTGAAATAATTATGAGTATCTGCATATCTGCTTAATTTGCAGACACTGATATAAATCGATGAAAACATTTAGCAATATATACAGGAGTTTATATTTTATCCAAATTACTTAATATTTGTTTGTATGAATGAAGATTGCAAAAATATAATACAAAAAGAAAATAACCAATAAACAAAAAATTATGGTCATACTATATTTATGGTTATACGTAAGGCTATTGAAGTCTTTTTACTATAGCTGAATTAAGTGGATGAAGTGAAGCACCTACCTGTCCGTTTGTTTCGTAAGTTGCATGTGGGGTTGGGTAAATGTTCATTAATTAATTTTGTTTGTTTTTTTTTTAAAAAAAAAGAGATCCTTAATTGAATATTTTGTGTTCACATTGGTGAAAATGTATTTTGAGGGGTGTTGTCCATAGATGTGCTGTGCACGGTACCGCGCACCCCTCGATCGTCCGATTGTGTTTTGGACGGCTCAAATGTGCTTTGTTTTTTACCGGTAAAAATAAATCAAAAATAAATCAAAATTTCCGAGCACATCTGGACTATCCAAAATACAATCGAATTGCCGAGGGGTGCACAACACTCCCCCGGGTCCATCATCCCCCTCCCCCTTATCTCGGCCCCACGTCATATATTTGGTTTGCCAAGTGTTTTGTGAATGGGTATGAGTTATACCTAGAGGTGCCAATCAGGCTGGGCTGGCACGGGCACGGTACGTTTAAATATGGCATGGCACGGCACGGGGCACGGCCCAAGGCACGATACAACAAATACTAATTTTTAATGTACTAAAAAATTTTAATTTTTAATGATGAATTTTTTAATTATATGTTATACACTTTTTAATAAGTCAACATAAATATTTTGCAAATCTCAATACGCCGAAACTATTTATTTGGTTATTGCTTCTTCTTCCCTTGAGGTTTAGGACTGGCTATGAACTTCCTTACCTCACAGTGAGTGTACTTAGGACTCGTAACCTCTTCTTTGTGATTGCTTTTAGGACACTGTTATGATATAGAGGGGCTCTAATGCCCTTTCTCTTATGTTAAAAGGGCAGTTACATCCGAACCGGAAGGTACAAAAGGAATAGAAGAAAGAGTAGAAGATGAGATTGGTAGACGACTGGATAGGCCAGATCTAAAGACTTTCAGGAAGTGGGTTTCGCGTAGCAACTTTCGTTAAAGCAAGTCAACTCAAAATTGCATATATAATACATTAGGGTAGGTGAACCAGACTGAGGCTTTCTTTTTTATTTCGAGCGCGGGTCTTCATTTGTAGGATCTGGCGGTACGTGGCAGGCTACATGATATTAGGTTGGCCCATCCTTGAGGTAATTGTAGAAATCCTTAGTAGTCACGTACGTGTTTTAGGTTCCGAACTTTGTTTCTCTATTTGATCATTAACTAGAAAGGATATTTGTAAATAACTCCTATTCTTTTTGTACTATTTCAAAGTTTAATAAATTCTTCTTGATGTTTGTTCAAAAAAAATATAACTATAGTTATACAAAAAAAAAAAAATCGATGAAACTCGTCTAGATTATACAAAAAGAATTCGACGAAACTCGGAGATGTACCGGCATGGGCACGACATGACACATCACGATCAAAAAACAGTATGACACGACGCGGCACGATTAAGTAAATGAGCCGGCACGATTAAGAAAAGGCATGGCGCGAAGCACAGTTGGCATGAAACTAAATGGGCCATGCCGTCACGCACGACCCGTTTGACACCTCCAGTTATACCCTTCCCAGATTAATACCCTTCAATACCCCTTCAGGGGTACTAATTAATAACTTGGTGGGAGGGGTGTTATAAATTAATACCCCCGAAAAATGACCACCTTACCCGCACTCATCCCCCTTTACCCTCTTGCTGTGTGTAACGAAATCGTACCCCATGATTTTACTAGCCCTTGCAATTGCCATTGAATTAAAAAACAAAGTACTTGTGCGCATAATATTTTATTTTTTTAGACCATATTAAACTACTAACATAGATCTTTAATTCGATAAGAAAAAAATTAAAAAATTTAATACTTTAGGATTTTACATTGTTGCATTGGCTTGTTGAGTTGCTTTACAATATGCTTCAGATAAAAAAATAAAGGACTTTTGCGTATAATTTTTTTAATTTTTTGCACCAAATTAAACTACTAATCGAGATCTTTAATTCAATACGTAAAAATTTGACAAAATTTATACTTTAAAATTTTGACAAAATTTATACTTTAAAATTTTACATTATTGGGGTATAAGATAAAAATTACTAAGTTAATATATAATTACAAAAAATGTATAATTAGAAAACATTAGGTGGTATGCATAATCAAAATAGAAATAATAGCAAAACATTAGGTGCTGTCTCTCTAAACCCCTCACCTTCTCCATTCATTAGGGTTTCTTTTGCTTTTCTTTTTTGAACTTTTAGGCCTTGTTCGTTTTGATTATCAAGAACCGGTTTTCTCAATTATTACCTCTATTTTTAAAATATTATTTTCATTTTTCTCTCTATCTCTCTCTAATCATTAATCCATATTTTTTTAATTATTATTCCTATTTCTCCTTCTAATCATTACAAAAACCAAAATTCAAAATCCAAACCAAACACAACCTTAGGTGTTTTGGGCTTTGACCCGTTGGGTGATAGGGTTTCTTGGTTGGCTTGTTGCCAATCTCGATTTGGGTTTGGGTCTTGGATTGGGCACATGATTGTTCTTAGGGTTATTTAGGAATATGATGTCATTCTCATTGTTCCTTTTAGTCTGTGTATCAATAGCAAAGATTAATAAAATAAAATTTTTGTTGTTAAAAAAAAAAAAAAATCCTGCTGGGAAGCATCAAACTCTCAGCTTTTTCTTTTGGCTACAATACGCTGCTATTAGGCACTGCATTTTGGGGCCAAAAAATAAACCCATTCAATATATAAACTTATCCTTTCGTAAACTCTCAAATTTCTAAAGCACCTCTGTATCATGAGTTTGTTGAGAATTTTTTTTTTAATTTTTTTGGGTTATTTTGTTGAGAAGTTTAGTAAAAGAAACAAGGAACTAATAGATAATATTAGCTCATTAGTATATATTTACTCTATTTTCTTCTAAGAATTTTCCTAATTTTTTTCTTTTCTTTTTCTCTTTTCCTTCTTTTTCTTAGTGTCTGCAAATCCAGCTTTGTGGGAATAAATCGAAATCTACTCCTATATACTAACACACTCTCTCTAGTAACTTTTACTACTATTTTCGAATTGGCAAGCTCGATGACAGACTGTAAAACAACTAGCTAGGTGAAGTGTAGCTCAAAGTGCCATTGTGATATAAGGATAGAGTCAATGGATCTTATGGCAAATATTTAACATTGTTTTCTTTACTTATGTTATTTTAGTCTGCAGGTTGTGCATTTTAAGCTAAAACTTCCTACTTGTTTTTTCAAAAGGTCTTTGATACTTGCCAAACTGGCAAGTCACACACTAAAAAAAGTATACATTAAATAATAACATGGAAACTTGTTAATTCTTTGTATTTCGTTTTTTCTAGAAAGCCAGGGACGGAGATTTTAATGGGGCTGGTGGCACGGGCCATTCTTGGACCCTAACTCTCACCAATATATGTATTTTTTGACTATTTCATAAGATTAATTCCTCTATTCCGAAAGAGATTGTCCTCTACAAAACGAGAACTCAAATAAATGCATTTTGGTTCAAAGAATTTCTAACTTTGTTTTCGTAAGATACTAGTAATTATCAAAGAGTACTTCTTTTAATTTTTGAATTATTTTTGCATTAATTCGAATAAAAACATATTAGTATGTTATGGGTTTGACGGATTGGACATTATCTTTGGGATGGTAACAGTATATTGATATATTGATCATTTGAGTGCCGTGGCCAAGAATTTGGAGTATCCCATGCCTAGTTTAAAAAATGTACCCTAAGAGTACAACACTTAAATAATTTTTTGAGCAACAATCACAATACGAGAAAGCTAAAATGCTATAAAATTCTACTAATCATTATATAATAGCAAAATGTCAAAACACAAAGTCTCCATATACGTATAACACACGAATATCACTTGAATATTACATGAAGTAAGATTGGACCGTTTTATTTATTCTTATTGAATCAAAAAGAGTCATAGTCAAGCTTATTATCAAAAAATGTGAAAGTACCCAAAAAATTTAGCCTTTCTAGAGTGCCCTAAGCCCAGACCACTTGGGCCTAGGGCTTGGGCCTGCCCTGCGGCCACTGTAAAATTCCTAGCTAGAGATCCATCTAGAATTCAGGGTATGTGGCAATTTCAACTCTTTTGAGGGCAGAAAAGACCATTCATCATCTAACTCACGTCCACGTGTGTCTATGAAAAAACAATATCTACATGTAAATCAATTTTGCTTGTTTGCTACTTGTCATATTTCAACACAATGACAACACTGTTATTGTATGGAAGCAAATATGACAACACCACCACCACACTAAACTACATTTTGCATGTAAGCTCTATTCCAAATTTAGGGCCACATTCATATAAGAGCAATGCTTTTTTGGGTCATTATTTTCGTAATTCCTTTTTCTTATATAATACTGAAACCGCCTAGTAATTTAAACCCGACTTCCATTGCAGTAGGGTAATAAAATGGGATGACCGGTCTAATTTTAAAATATTTAAGATTTAGAGAACATCTTACTTTCGGAATTACACAGATTTTTACTACTATATACTTTACTACTATATACGATTTCATTTACATATATCTAATCATATATAAAATCATTTTTTATATGATACTTTCTAAAAAAATTACACTAACTTTTTATTCTTAATTAACAAGAATTGTATACAACCAATAATGAAATAGTCTTCGTATTAGATTGCATTGAGCCGTCCAGTTCAAAAACATTTCTTTCATCAAAATTTGAATCTGGACCAATGATTATCGATGTAACTACATAGATTTCTTTGCAATTCGATTGTAGAGAAGCCGGGTCCTACCAAAATATGAAATGAAAATGTCATATTACTAGTTGTGTACATATCGGGAAATGAAAACGCTATAAATGTCGCATAATAACAGTAACTCCTGCTTTTAACCTCGTGCGCCAACGCTAGGTGGTGTTTTATAAGCTCCTTCTGTCTATCGCTCAAATCTCTCTCTCTCTCTCTCTCTCTCCATACATAACCACCAAATCACATCAGCGAAAACCCCTACGTCGCCTCTGTTGATACCTGTCTCTAAATTCTCTATCCCCATCCATCTTACGAATCCAAATTCATCGTAAGTCCTTAGTTTACAATACAATCAAGCTTGCCAAACGATCAATCTAATTAGATCGATTAATTTTCACTTTTTTTTTCGATCTAAATAGCATTGGATCGATACACGATTATACAAATCATGCATTCATAGATACAGGATATGTGCAGAGTTTGTAAAACTTGATCGATTTTCGATCCGTATTATTGATAGGTAGGGTAGAAATGGAAAGATTATTGAATGAATCGATGAGAGTATGAAGATGCCAGGATTAGCGCAGGGAAATGATTATCGTCAATTTTGTAATGGTACGATGTCGTCGCTTAACTCGTTACCTTGTTCGAATGGATCGATTTCGGCTGCCAATGGATTCTGGTCAAAACATCGCGATGTTGTTAGCTACAATCAGCTCCAGAAGGTATATATGTACTTAATTTATGTGTATCTACATGTTTGTGACTGTGTTTGTTTGGGTGAATTGCCACTGTTCGGTTATTTGGTTGGGGTTAATTTTGATTGAATAGTTCTGACTTAATTCTGGATCTTATTTTGTATGCAATTCAGTTGTGGCGTTCCTTTTGGTATTTTACTTTGTGATTTGGTGTGAGTGTGTGTTGATAGGCTTGTTATGATTAGTTTTTGAATGTGTGATTAATCAGATCCAGTTTTTGCATCTACATTTGCTTTTGATATCGCAACCTGTATGTTAATCGGGTGTTTGTTGCGGCTTACATGTTACTTCCTCCGTCCCCTTTTTTTACCGTCCAGTATTCTATTTTTGGCTGTCACTTAATAATTGTCCATTGAAACGTAACGTTCGTGGGTAAAAGTTGGCACATTTTGCATTTTTCCCCGAGTAGATTTCAAAGAATGCCACAAAAGGTGTAAGGTGTAATGAGGATGTCTCCATAAATTGCAATTATAGAAAGTTACAATTTTTTAAGTGTAGTGCCGTCTCCATAAAAAGTTGGATTTACGAGGTTGGACACATAATAAAGGACGTTGGGGGAACAATTTTTGAATTTTTCCTTCTTGGTTTGGCACAGCTTCTGCATTTAGCTTATGGACCATAAATAACGTTAATATCTGATTTCAAAAGCTCCATTTTGATGCTTTTTGGCTTTTGCTTTTTCACTAATAAGCCTCTAAACAAACACCCATGTAACTGAAAATGTCATCTGAAAAACTAGTGAACCAAAGAAAACATCTACTGATAATGTTAAGCTTATGTGAATGTAAACTTCGCTGGTGTGTTAGCCTTCTTGCTGCTGCGTGCCACCTTAAGACAACAAAAGTGGGGTTACATGTTAATTATGTCGTTACTCTTAGTCTTTTTCGACAATGGTAAGTAGTTATCAGATGATTCTGAGAGTCGCTCTGTTATTTAACGCATATCAAGACGACAACAAAACTATCAACTGAATCCCGTTTTTATGACATGGTTGGGAGTAAATGTGCTGTCCTTGCTGCTCATTTAATTTAGTGTAACATGCGGTTAGTCATTGACAATGTGCTGTCACTTGTAACGCAGTTCTGGAGTGAGCTGTCACCACAAGCACGGCAAGAGCTCCTGAGGGTCGACAAACAAACGCTCTTTGAGCAAGCTCGTAAGAATGTGTACTGCTCGAGATGCAATGGATTACTGCTGGAAGGTTTTTTGCAGATTGTCATGTACGGAAAGTCTTTGCAGCAGGAGAGAACAAGTGGGCTCTTTCCTTGCAACAAGCAAGGAACCTTGGAAAATCAAACTGATACTGATCTGGGTATGACTGCAGCTTGCCAAGATGAAGTCCAAGATCCATCAGTTCACCCTTGGGGCGGTTTGACCACAACTAGGGATGGGACTCTGACCCTTTTGGATTGCTATCTGTATTCCAAATCACTAAAGGGACTTCAAAATGTATATTGCACCCTCCTCACCTTACGGTTTGGGATACATTTCTACTTCCATATATTCTCTTAGTCTTTCTGCTGTTTCCATTTGTTCATAGCTCACTTTCCATTTGGGTCAGGTATTTGACATTGCACGGGCGAGGGAACGTGAGAGAGCATTGCTATATCCCGATGCCTGTGGAGGAGGAGGTCGAGGCTGGATAAGTCAAGGAATGACAAGTTATGGTAGAGGGCATGGAACAAGGGAAACCTGTGCTTTGCACACTGCCAGACTATCTGTTGATACTTTGGTGGATTTTTGGTCCGCACTTGGAGAAGAAACTCGCCAATCTCTTCTAAGGATGAAGGAAGAGGATTTTATAGAAAGGCTCATGTACAGGTGTGCACATAGCTTTCTTTATCCTCTCGTTTTCCTTTTTTCTTTATGCTTCCTTTTCCCGCTTGTTGTATCTGATATTAATTTTGATGTTAGAGTAAAATGGAGACGTAAGTTATATGGATATGGCAGGTGACTGGCCTGAGCTTAGTTGCAGGGAGCTCTTAAAGTGGTACCGCTCCCTCCTTTGGAGCGCGATTCTGCGCTCCCAACTTAGGAGCTTGACGGGAGCCCTCTCCCATTGAGATTTTCATTTGCGTATTTCTTTTTTTGAGAATTGACTAATCAAATGATATTTTTGTTCCAATTTTTTCCTTTTCTTCTCCCTCTGAATCAAACTTTTGCTTGCCATAATGTTTTGCTTCATGCAACTGAGGGCCTGAGTCCAGAACCATATGTTTATTAAACATTGGAAGCTTCAGATGATCATTCATATTGTACAATTGTTGGACAAGTTTATTAATGTTATGATCCTTGCAAAGTCAAATTTCCCGACTGTGTGTTGCTCCTCTAACCATGTGAGTTAATACTCTTTATGGAACACCTTTACAAAGGGAACAATGAACGTGTTTGGAAGTGAGATTGCACATTGATAGCATGGAGATTTCACATTGAATTATGTACAAATGTAACTTTGGCACGATGACAAGAAAGACAAAGGTGCGAACTTTGAGATGTACCTATCTTCACGAAGTACTAGTGGTGTGGAAAATTTTAAAAAATCAATAGGGGAAATTACATAAAACAAAAGATATTATTATAGTTTTGTACTAAACCATTGCTTTCTGATTTTTTCAAGTGAAGTCTATATATGCCATTTAAGCTATACCCATGTCAACCCTTTGTCCTTTTTTTTTTTGTGTGGGCTAAGGGAACATAAATAGGGTGCAACGAAGTGAATTCGTGAGGAGGGATATAAAGGTCCTATATAGAGCTAAAGCTGAGAGAGAAGCTGAGGTTGAGATGTGGCACAACTACCAATGCTACTACTTAGGTCTGCCACTTCATCCTTTTTCACCGGCTGAGTTTTCAAGGTAAAGAAGATTGACATAAAATGATGCATCCACGGATCAAAATAGAGAGGCTGATAAATGGAGCAAGGGAGAACACATGAGAGGATATGAAGCACCAACAAGAGAGAGGAGGTTGAGAAAAGTGAGTGACAGAAAGGGGGAGAGGAGTAAATGAGATTGATTGTGGTGTCACCATTGTCTAATGATGGTTGATATGCTGATGAAGAGAAAAGCGAGAGCAGAGGAAAAAAGGGAGCTAGAGGAAACCGATAGAAGCTCACTCTCAGAAACACAACTGAAGAAAAGGTGCTAGAAGAGTGATGGATTCCATGAGTTCAACCAATTATGCTGCATTAGTTACATAATAGAAATAAATGGAGAGTTGAGATAGACAGCTTGTATAAGGTTTTAGTTAACAAAATTGTATCCCTAAACTTTATCTTAATACCAAAGACCTTTTGTTCTTTATGTTCTAATTGTTCTTGTACTCAAATGGTTATAAAGTTAGCAAACAATGACACATTATTCGGATTTTTTGTCCCTCCCCTGTGAAGCTGTTACTGTGATTTACATTCAGAAGTGGTCTACAGGTCACCTTTTACCCATTTCTTTTGCTTTTTAAGCATGCTTTTATCCTTGTCCATCTGGTTTTGATTTTTGTATGTTCTAATTGTTCTTGTACTCAAATGGTTATAAATTTAGCAAACAATGACACAATATTCGTGTTTTTGTCCTCCCTTGTGAAGCTATTACCGTGTTTTTACTTTCAGAAGTGGTCTACAGGTCACCTTTTACCCATTTCTTTTGCCTTTTAAGCATCCTTTTATCCTTGTCCATCTGATTTTGATGTCATGATTGGCCTACAGGTTACCTTCTATTGTTTCCTTTCTTTATAAAGATCCCTTCATCCTTGTCATATGTTTTTTTTTTTATCTTGATTTGAAACCTGATTTTTCGTTTGCTCTATTTAATGCTCATGTTGCAGGTTTGATAGCAAGAGGTTTTGTAGAGATTGCAGAAGGAATGTCATCCGTGAGTTCAAGGAACTAAAGGAGCTAAAGCGCATGCGGAGAGAACCTCGCTGCACCAGTTGGTTTTGTGTAGCAGATACAGCCTTCCAATATGAGGTATGTTTGGACAGTATAATTACTGACTCTATTATTTACTATTGACAAAAGGCCTTATTTTCTTTTGAATTGATTGAACCAGAGCCATTAACGCTGGTTGTTTTGATGAGTCAATTAAATGTTAAGGAGCTTTGTCTCATAATGTCATCAAGATGTTGCAGTTTGATGCAATTGAGTTCTTTAATTCCCCAGCTGTCTCATGACACGGTTCAAGCTGATTGGCACGAAACCTTAATGGACAATGTTGGAACCTACCATCACCTTGAATGGGCTGTTGGAACTGGAGAAGGAAAATGTGACATTCTGGAGTTCGAAAATGTGGGCATGAGGGGAAGGGTTCAAGAGAGTGGTCTAGACCTTGGTGGTTTGAATGCATGTTACATCACCCTAAGGGCTTGCAAAACGGATGGCCGCTGCAGTGAGGTTTCTGTGAAAGCTCATGCGTTAAAAGGTCAACGATGTGTACACTCCAGGCTTGTAGTTGGTGATGGTTTTGTTACGATGACTAGAGGGGAAAGCATTAGAAGGTTCTTTGAGCATGCTGAAGAGGCAGAGGAAGACGAGGTAATTAAGTTTTGAGATGCTTGCATATTTTTCTCATACGAGATTACGTACGGGGACTATATTTTCAATGTTTGCCTCTTTTTCATGAGTTCTATTTGCCTTCAGGATGATGATACCATGGACAAGGATGGAAATGAGCTGGATGGAGAATGTTCCCGCCCCCAGAAACATGCAAAGAGTCCTGAACTTGCTCGAGAATTTCTGTTGGATGCTGCAACTGTTATTTTCAAGGAACAGGCATGTTCAATTTCCTAACAAATTTCCTCCTTCATATAGTCATTGATCTTGCTTTAGTTTGATTCCTGTGCCCCATGCAAATCTTCCTTCTTCCCTTCCTGTCATGGGAATTTTATGGGCTTTTTTCATTCTTTTCTTCTACCTGGAACCCACCCACCATCCTTCTTTTTAGCGGCAGTTGTCCGTCCTGAAAAAGAATTACTTCACCTCGTTGCACTGTGCTTTATTGCTTCTTCCCACCCTCCGCCCATGGAATCGATCTCTCAGTCATGCCTTCATCTTATTTGCTATGGACTACCACTTTTTTTAGATAGAGGCAGAACCACTCTGGAGGCTAACTAAGAAAAGGGCTCCACAACGAACACCACCTCGACCTGATCAGAGTAAACAACAATGCCGAATCAGGCCACCCCTTGCCTTGACAGAATTCACACGTGGCCACCAGCTTTGTTTAGTTCTTCAGTTTCCTCTCTTTCAGCTAGTTTATTGATGTATAAAGACCTACTCCATATTTGAGTTGTGACGACAGTGGGTCCTTATAATCAAACAATGATTTTGTGTGTGTGTGTGTGTATATGGAAGTAGTTAGCCAGAATTGCCTTCACAAGTGCATGCAAGGTGACAGATGTTCTTGCATGGGATGAAAGAAAATATCAGGATCAGGGAGACCAATCTAACGGACCTCAAAATGCTCAGAGCTGAAAGTTTGTTGGGTTAAGACAAATTTGTCAGTGCTGCTCATATTTCTTACCTGAAAACCAGTAACAGCTTTTCCTGTATGCATTGGGACTGTCTACTAAAGATTAAACCTCGGTAGATTTATTGTTTTAGTGATCTGGATTGTTATCAAACCCGGTGTCATTAAAGAGTATTATTACGAGATAGACTTTGGCTATTACTTTTTTTTTTCTTGAGAATGACGAGATAGTATTTTTGGTACCTATCTATGATTGGGTGGCAAAGCTGCTGCGCACAGCTATGTAAACGCAACTGACGGATGATGAATGTTATATGGATTCTTTCCAGGTTGAGAAGGCTTTCAGAGAAGGAACTGCTCGTCAAAATGCTCACAGCATATTTGTTTGTCTTTCACTAAAACTGCTGGAAGAACGTGTTCATGTTGCATTCAAAGAAATTATCACGTTAGAAAAGCAGGTAATAGTCATTGCAACTTTTTTTCCGAATAATCATGCAATACCAGTACGAGGTAGGAGAGTTTTCTCCTAATATGTCGTGGAGTAATTCTGACTAGCCAATTGGCATGTTTCTGCAGATGAAACTCCTTGAAGAAGAAGAAAAGGAAAAGCGTGAAGAAGAAGAACGCAAGGAGCGAAGAAGAGCAAAAGAAAGAGAGAAAAAGCTCCGTAGGAAGGAGAGATTGAGGGTCAAAGAGAAGGATGGGGAGACTAAATCCTCTGGATCACACCGGAGTTCTGTTGTTTCTGATATTTTGAATGAGTTGTCCCCGTGTGTTGATGAACAGCCAAATGACATCAATGAGGACTTGATATGCGAAACAGGTGATTGTCCATTAAAAACTGATGAGGAGCTGTTGAAGGAATCGATCTTTTCAGAGATGGAAAATCACTCTGGTAACTGTTCTGATGGTGACTTTTTCAATGCCCAAGATGGGAGTTCTTTTGCAATCGATCACTCAAAAGTATCTAATCAAAAGCTGAAGTTCCATAGAGAATTTCAGTTAGATCCGAAATTGAAATGGTCGGACGAACGACGATGTGCAGTTGTTGCAGAAAGCAGGGGTATGGTTAGTAAGTTCGAGCCTCGATGTCATGGTGATAATTGGGACATCACTTCCAATAGTGTCAATGGGATGAATAAACATTCGAGAAGTAATTCAACAAAGTTGACTGTTAGGAATGGAGGGCCCAAGTTTGGTGAGAAGTTTCACAGTGCCAACAACCGGATGAGTGACAGATGTGACTTCCATGCTTGCAGCTGTAACCAAAACAATGATTACAGAGTCAAGGCACATGCTTCTACGACCAGATTAGGTCAGGAGACCAAATCCGTGAGTAAGCCAGAATCTATCTCAGATGTCTCTAAGCCATATTATCGTGGTAACAAGTACAATCAAACAGACTATGCACGGGAGAATTGTGGGAGATCCAAAAGCAGGAATGTTAATGGAAATAATCCATTTAGTAGAGATTCCCATTATGTTAAGAAAGTCTGGGAACCGATGGAATCACAGAGGAAGTATCCTCGGAGTAACTCAGACACTGAAGTTACATTGCAATCATCTACTTTCGAGGTAAAAGGTACTGAATCCAGTAATCTTAAGTCATCTGGTTCTGATTCTTTTAGTAAAGTCGCTAAAAAATTGGATGATACCAGTAATAATGGGAGCGCCTTAAGTGGAACTAGAGATTCCAATTCTGACAACTGTTCATCTTACCTTAGTGAAGGAGACAGCATTACATCCTCTTCAAACTCCCGAAATTCAGAATCCTCGTCCTCGTCAGATTCGGAAGATTCCACTCTACACTCAGAAGGAAGAGAAAATTCAGTATGCATTCAAGATAAATTCCCTGTATGTCAGGAGGCTGAAATGGAGGGAAAACAGATTGCGAAGGAAGCGGATGCTTTTGGAAGCAAGACATCAGCTGGGCACTCGGCTGAGCCGGCAAAAAGTACTTTTTCGACTAATTTTCAGCCAAACACAGCCCCAAATTCTGAGAATGGAAGAATTAATGTCCATGTTGGTTCTCAACATCCAGGCGTGCTTCCACCAATACACAACCCCTTTCCAATGTTTCAAGCTCCTTCGGCAATGGCTTACTACCATCAGAGTCCGGTTACTTGGCCAGCAGCTCCAGCTAATGGGTTGGTTCCCTTCCCACCTCCCAACCATTATGTATATGCTGGTCCTTTCGGATATGGTTTAAACGGGAATTCCCCGTTCATGCAGTGTGCTCCCCTGCAAAATACTACCACTACTGTGCTGAACCCTCAAGCACCCTTTTTCAAGCCAGCAGCTAAAGCCAATGGCATGAACTCAAAGGGTCAAACCGAAATTTCAAAGCCATGTGAGGTGCAAGAGTCATTTGGTGAACCAAAAGAAGCCTCACTACCGAGCAGAGATGGCGGAGAGCAAAATCGAAACTCCGACAAATTGCACAAGGGTAATACAGGCTTTTCTCTCTTCCATTTTGGTGGTCCTGTAGCCCTTTCAACCGAATATGAATCGGATCCTGTGCCTTCTAAAGACGGCATTAGTGCTGTCGATCTTTCTTCAAAAATTTTAGCAGATCATGTGGAGGATGATTCTGCTTGCAATAAGAAGGATACTATTGAAGAATACAACTTGTTTGCAGCAAGTAATCGAATAAGGTTTTCGTTCTTCTGATATGCTCTTGAGAAGGTGTGCGGTAGCCGTTTGAGATTTCAATCCCGATCCTCTTCTTAGACTCAGTAATGAATGTTTGATTAATTAGTATTTCAGAACATAATAATCTTCCTTTGAGAAAATTTTGAGCATATTTTATGGCTCAGCTGATTGGTTTTATTTTATAAAATTTCCATTTTTTTTCCCCTTATGTAGAGAAAGAAAGGTGAGAGATTGTCATAGTGTTGAAAGGTTTTCTGTATGAGGTGAGTCTTTTTAATTTTAAGGAGCATTTTGTTGGCGTAATATATATCTCTAGTTCATCTCTCTTTTTCGTTCATGATGTGTATTACTTACAGACTGCAGCAGCAACCATTTTCGTTCGGTTCGAGTGTGAATACTGATGTATGTCCTTTGTTATCATGATTGAAAAAACTGATGTTTGAGTCCAGAAAATCGTATTACCAACACCCTCGCGATTTGGCACAAGTTCTGAGTCCTGATATCAGTCGTCTTTCCAAACCATCTCTTTTACACAATATTCAGAACTCCTGTCGAACTAACTCGGCCCCTGACATGGTACTTCTAAACTGAAAACAGCGATGCTACGAGACGGGTGGAGTCGGGTGGGAGACAAGGCAACTCCCTATCCATTCTATTTTGTACTATGACATCGTAGCTTTCCCTTTGGAGAATCTAAATCTTATATTGTATTGCAAAATGACTATTCGCGAGAATAGTCGTGAGAGTGACAAGTGGCTGATAGTGATTGGTTTGTGATGACAAAATTAACTTAGTAATGTATCATGATTAAGTGTCATAAGTTTTTTTTGAATTTCAAAGTATGATAGTTTTACTGCCTTTTTATTTTATTTCAAATTTTGAATTTTGAATCTCTATACCGAATCCTATATATGTTAACACAGCCAAAGCCCTAAATGGAAATATTAAAAGAAAAAATTCTCCATCCAATTAGTAATTAGGAAATATTCAAACTCTATATTCTCCATCTAATTAGTAATTAGGTAATGTTCAAACTCTATAGCTGATCATAAAAGGTAATTAGGTAATATTCAAACTCTAAAATATTATCCCTTGATTTCCTCTCATCCACATTCCACAAATACCCTACCTTCTTTCCCAATATTCATAATTTCTGTACCTCTCCTTTATGTAATTTTAAATTTTAAACTTTACTTGCTCATTAGAAAATTATTGTTGGACCTTATAGATTGGTTCAATCCACTGTGGATATATATATATCTCCATCCGAAAGATATGAGATTTCCATTTCTTAAGTTGTTAGTTTTTTGCTTTCATCTTCTTTCTTATATTGTTCCTTTCGTACCACATTTTAAAATTCATTTTGTATTTACATCCTCTCTATTGAGATAAGATTTATGGTTCTCACTTCTCATTATATTCGATTGTCACCAAAAATCTTTTTGAGACTTATTTCATGCATCTATAATGCTTTTTGTCGATTGTACAGTTCTCATGAAACTGATCATTACGCAGGAATTTATGAACATGTGAATGAAGAATAGTGAGGAAGAGAATGTGATTGCAAGAACAATAAGGTCATATGCCACTTACCAACACAATTCAAGAGTGCTCTCATTTGATGATCGTCATCATCAACAACAGTGACTCCATACCTGTGATTTTTCTTCCTCTATTAAGTTTATTTATTTATTATTATTATTATCAGTCCCTCTATCAAGTTTAAAGACTATCATATTTATAATTTTTTTCTTTTTTTTTCTTCTTTTTTTCTTGCCACTTTGTGAAAAAATGAAGGCCAGTACTTGGCTACCGAGAAGCAACTATAGAAGGATACTGCTACATTTTTTCATCTTTGGATTTATCTCAAGCATAGAACACAAAATTATCGTATGCCTTTCTAAGGTTTAGATTTTACTTATTTCACCTAGACTTAGGATACATCGGATATGACTTTTCATTTTATATCACAATGACTATAGTGGATGTTGATATTAAAAATTCAATCCCAAAAGCAAAAAAAAAAATTGACTAGGTTAACACCTTGGCTTAAATCCATAATTAATTTTTTTTGTGTGGTGCTTAGACTCATTTTAAAGATGAAGATGATAGTATATTAGTATTTAGACAAACCATTGAAGTATTACACCACGAATTAAAAGGTCAGTTCAATTTAGGTTTTCAACAAAATCCAAAAGCATTGGTCTAAATGGTGTCCGAATCTTTTATATGCTTGAAATTATGTTTGCAACTTTTTGAATTTGAAAAGAATTTGCAGGGAGGATCAACTCTAGAATTTGTAAAATTCTTTCTAATTTTCATTCCACGACAAATTATTTTAATTTTTTCTTTTTCTTCTTATTAGGAATATTTGATTGTATCATATTCCTTCCCAATCCTTTCTTCGATCTTTTCAGGTTCTTTGAGACAAATTGGATTGGTGATGTGATGCATGTAGACGGTAGATTTTGTACTAACTTTTTTTTTTCCTTTGTGAGTAATAAATTTTGTACCATACAAAGAGGATCATGGGCAACTGTTTATGAAAGATTAATTGAGTTGCTGTTACATATTAAAATACATATTAAAATTTGGACGTGTCATGGATTAAGCGGGTACAATTGAAAGAGATCTAAGTTGATTATAATTTTCTTTCAGTGCATAGCACGGATAATTTAACCAGTTTTATACTTGAATTGGTATCGAATTATGTGCATAAAAAAAATTTAACCGTGTACTAGATGCGGCCTGTGCATAGCACGAGTAGTAACTAATATGCAGCAGTGCCAAAGATCTAACCCACGCTTTGAAAAATGGATAAGAAAGAATGCCAAACAAATGATCTAATAAACAGTCATTGAGAAATCTAGTTTTAAATCACTGCAATCACAAAACTAGTACGCAAAATTTCAAGCAAGTTTCAACTCTTCTAGCACAACATAACCGATCTTCGGATTAGTTCGTCTACTTCCCTTGGTCATTTCCGCTAAATTTCAGAACAGCAAGATAAAAGCCAGTTTTATCTACAAATTTAATCATCTCAAATGAATGATCAGCAGCAACGTTCTGCAGTGTCATCTTATCTGGCAAGTCGGAGGTTACCACATCAGGGAATTGTCGTCTTTGTTGTTCTAAAGCCTTCCTCCCTTGGGGATGACTGATCACAATTCTTGCACCTACATAGGCTATTGTCAGATCCTTCTTGTCATACGAATGAAGTAAGTTATGAACAATTCGAGTCTTGTCATACCAACGAAGTAGGTTAAACAATTTGAGTCATGCTTCTCCAGTGAAATTACATCGAGAAAATATCAGAATGCCAAACAAAAGGTTCCGGCACACACCATCTTACATAAAATCATGTCAATTTAAACGATGTTTGATTTGGAAAGTATGCAATCTGAAATCAATACCAAAGATGTCGAGTCTGTATTTGGATCATGGATTCTTGGAGGTATTTGTAGAGATCTTTGTAGAGATCAAAAAGGAAACAGACATAGCTTCAAGCGTCCTTTTTCTTCTCACCCAAAATTCAAATAAATCCAAGATCCCAACCCAGTCTGAGGGTTGCAAGTAGGATGGGGTCATTTGGTATAAGAACCTAAGTTTGAACCTGATTCAATGATCGTCAGATTAGTCAACTTTTGTCTCTCTAGCTACCGCAGCGAGTAAAGTATGTGTTGTGGGGAGCGCTCGAAGGACAACGGGGGGCATATGCAGATATAGTCTGGAAAAGACACGCTACTCCGATCCATT
This sequence comes from Gaultheria prostrata, assembly GCA_036023075.1. Lineage (NCBI taxonomy): Eukaryota > Viridiplantae > Streptophyta > Magnoliopsida > Ericales > Ericaceae > Gaultheria > Gaultheria prostrata. Next base: position 14,854 of record JAXBDA010001038.1, on the reverse strand, counting down.
TTTGCCAGGTTTGGCTTATCAACCCAGTGACAAAGGTTCGGGTAGACCTGTTTCGGCTCAGTCTCAGTAGCTAGATTCTGTGATTTCTGTCATTTATATTCAACTCCTCGACTAAAATAGAAGAGTTTGAAATAGCATACTACCAAGGTATTTCGTTTAAAAAACTTAATCAGATCAAATTCATAAGTAAAAAACCAGAAAAGGAGATGTTAACTGAAAGCCATAAAAAGAAAAATCAAAGCTGCAAATTTACCTGGCAAACAGCGTTTACCAAGTGATCCAAAAACCTGGTCGAGATCAAAGGGCAAGCCGGGCAAGAAATAAAGAAACACCACATCAAAAGGTGCCCATTCCTCTGGCACATAAATCAGTTCACCCTGCCAGCATTTAACCAAATCATACTTTTCTTTTATGCAACATAATACTAATAAGGAGTCATGGACAACCAGCAATAGTTGGTAACCCGATGAATTCACTATTTGGTCCACAAATCCTTCAGAACCAATTGAAACCAAAACCCTCGAATCCTCGTCAATCTCTCCAGCTGAAAGTATCAGATCAATCTTCCGTTTGAGCTCCTCATCAGAATTTATATCCCCAGTTTCAAGAAATGACCAATCTTTTTCTGGAAAATCTTCAAAATTAAATACAGAGACTGCTCCTTCATTTGAAGGAGCTGTAGCACCCGTGGACAAGTGACGATGGCGTAAGGAATGACAAGAAATGACTGGGGACAATAATGAACGTGAACAAAGACGCTGAAGGTTATTGAAACAGAAATTATATTGAGGCAGTGAATGAAGACAAACTGCAGACTGATGGAGAGCTGGGGGATGGAGGAGAAGAGAGGATGGTAAGAAAACAGAATTCATTGGGGGAACTTTATCTTATATAACCAAAGACAAATCTTTGGGTCTAAGATAAGCAACTGCGATGGTTTACGATTACTTGATCATTAATAATGGTCCACTAGCATTTCGATTCACCACAAATCCTTCCTCTCAAATCATTTTGTCCTCAATGTCACGTCGTTAAATTTGATATCGCTGTCATCAATACACATGAATTAGACTATTGAATAGCTAGAGTAGAACAATGAAGATAGCTACTATGGAAGATATGAGATTCAAAACCAACATGTCAGCAAAGGAATATGATGTTATTGTTATAGTCCAGTTCCAAACCTCAAATATGACAGAAATTTCATAACCGATGTTTTTACCTACCCTTTTGGCCTTCACTTCTCTGAAATCCTTTCGGGATTTTCCAGCACTTAAAGCAATTCGAATCACTGAAATCATACCCGCCCTAGCCCTCTTATTTGTGTTACTATCCATACGGAAAAAAAAGTTCTAGACTTTATTTCAAGAACTTAAGCTGATACAAAATAATAACCACGGACACTACTCCGGCTAAAGAGAAATGACTTCAATACCATAGTCATAGACAAATAAAAAAGCTAAAAACGATCAAAACCCCGGTAGCAGCTAAGGGTTGAGCATCAGGCAAGGGGAACTTTTACCACAACTTTAGGAGAATACACGGAACATAGTTGCGCGTAACGAAAAGGGTACTGATTTTCATACCCCATCTTTTATATCCACACTCCCATTGTGTGAATATTTTACCAAAGAGAAATGTATTTGACCCAGTAGAGATAAAAGGGCCGGCCCTGGGAAAAAGCCTAGAAAGCCACCGCTGCTTCAGGTCCCCCCCACCCCCAAAAACAAAAAAAAAAGTGCTACTGTAATAAAGAAGGGGCGCCCTATAACGCTCTTACATATCTGAAGGTGTGTTTTTCTACTAGACCCCAAATAAAATGTAATAAGCATCATCTAAATTACCCATGAAAAACAACTTTCTTCAGAGAGAGAGAGAGAGAGAGAGAGGTACCTGCGCTTATCGTTGCCGGCGAGCTTTGTTCGTTCAGATATGAAGGGATAGATACAGAAGTATATGTTGGCACAATTACATAGAATACCCCAGAATGTGTATCAAATTGGTCCCCATACTTGTACATTTTATCAGTTCCAACCCTCCGTTTGGATTTATTGGTGAGACAAAGATTAGAGTCTCTCCCCATATTTGGGATACCCGCAGTGACCTCAATCGTGGACCCTCTATAATTTTTGTTTGGGATTGAAGTCGTACAATTTGTCGGGAATGTTGAGTATATCATTCATGTAAAAAATCAAATTAGTAGGAGATTGGTAGCCATATGTTTGGATACCATTTATATGGATGACTAATATTGTTTCGAGAATACACTGTAAAACAAATTTGTCTCAATTGTATATCTACCAATCTCCGATGATCATAATTCATTGTACCCATGATGTGCTAAACATTCTTGAATAATGAACGGTTCCGATCCCAAATGAAAATTTCAGAGTGGCCACAATTGAGGTCACTACAGGAATGTAGTGACTTGACCCACTACGGAAACCCCATGTCCCTCCCCAAATCACTCATTTGATTTGAATAATTTGGTGAGGAATGAAAAGAAAAGTACAAAATTAAAATTTTGATTGGCATCTTCGCTTTCTTACCCTTTGGTGAGAAAGAGTTTTCCTTTTTTTATCTCATCATTTCTCCATCTAAATATATTGTTAAGTGGAGAGGAAGAGAGAATTTTTGAAAAGTTCTCTTTCCTTTTTTTTTTTTTTAATTTTTATTATCTTCCTCTTCTCTTATTTGGTTCATAATGAAAGAGAAGGGAAAACGATTACATAAAAAAAATCAGTTCAACTGCAAAAAATCAGTTCAATTGGTTATGTGTAAATGTGTGATTCAGATATAGGAAAGTGAGCTGATTTTTTTGCGTAGACACAAGAAAAAATATTTTAAAATTATTAAACGGTTCGAATTATTCGTGTGAGATCCAAAAGTGGGCCGCCATGTACATTTTCGATACCATTATCTTTGGTACCCCTAGCACGGTCCGAGATTTTATGCACTTACTTTCATCAATGCATTTTTTTTCTTCTTGATGATCTAAACAAATGATTACTACAGTACTACGTAGCCTTCTTCGGGAGTGATTATTAAATACTCCGTTTCACCACTAAACTTCAATCGAATTCCTAGAAACAATGGTGGTCATATCGTGGATCCACCAATTTAAATACAACAAAGACAAATTATGTGTTCATTTAGTACAACAAAAAGGAGTTGAAAACCCCGCTGAAGGAAGAAATTAGAAATTTGTTCAATTGTTTTGTTTTCCGTTAAGGCTGGGTGTTGGGGAGTCTGCTGAGAACAGAGTGCTCTGGCTTGTGATCACACTCGTAATCAAGGTGAACAAATGCCCTCTCTACTTCCGGGAGTTCTTCTATCTTTATCTGTAACGACTCTCCGATCGCATGCGCTTCTTTCAGCGGCAGATCTTCTGGCAACTCTATGTCTACCTGTTTTCATCAAAACTATTACTACTAACGAAGATTTAGCATGGAGTTGTTGAGTTCGTCGGATAGGGTTAGCTTTAAAATTAGTTGATTCTTGACTAGACAGTGTTTTCAGATCAAACGAGGTTTTCCTGCAAATAAAGAACCATCCTTTGTGTCCCGAATTATTAATGGTGGTGACTTTTCTGTTTTAGTGTTTCGTGTTCATGCTCTTACAAGTTTTGTTTCGCAACATTTGTCACGAAATTTTTTTGTGCTACAGAATTCGTGACCGGCTCTCAAACACGTTTTAGGAACCAGGTTCTTGCTGCCTTCTTGTCCTCATAATGTTAATATGTTAAGTATACAAAGTGTTCAAAAGCATTATAAATAAGGTATTCTGAATTCTGCAACATTAGTTATGCATCTAACGTTGTTACTTTCAAATTCATGCGAATCGAGGTGGAAAAATAACATAGGACGAAGAACAAGGAGCGTATAAACTTGGATCATTTTAAGCAGCTGACCTCAACGAAATAGAGAACACCAAAGGTGTAAGCACGGACAGTGTCCACCCGTTTGATTTGAAGATGGTGCCTTAGCACCAAATAGGTTAGTTTCTGCAAAACTTCTGGGGGAGCTGATTGTCCAATCAGTGACACTTGAAAATAACAAGGAAATAGTTACAACCGTAAGAATTGAATTGAATTCAACAAATTGCGTTTTTGTTTCTAGAGTTCAAACTTTTTTGGGAAGAGAAAACATAAAGCGGAACATTACAAAACAAGGGAAGAGATTATTTATTAGCATAGAGAGTTTCTCATTCCAAACAAGTTCAAGCTTGTGCTGAGATTTCTCTTTCGAAAAGAGAAGTATACCTGCATTTTCTAGAACAGTTCCTGACCAATTCGCGATTGTATAAACTGCAAGAATAATAGCACCAACTGGATCAATCCACCAATAGAACTTGTCACCGAGAACAGCCGCAACCAATCCAACCACATTGGTTACCACGTCGAAGTAATGATCCTGTCAACAAAATTGTTACATATATCACAAAAGATTTCAAGAGCAAACACTTCAAGCAAATTTGTTTCTAAACTTGAGACACGGCAAATTTGATTCTAAAATAGTCAACCTTGGCGTAGGCACGAACGATTTTGTTGCCAGAGCTTCTGCAATAAAGCCACAGTACAAGTTTTACTCCGGTTGCTGTTAGCATAATTGCGTACAACCAAATCAATTGCCCCGAATTCATTTTCTCTGTTGGCTTGTCTTTGATCAGTTGTTCTACAGCCTGAATCAACACTTGAAATCCTGCACAAATACAGGAGAGAAATGGATCAATATACAGAGGTTAAGGAACAATAAAATGGAGATAAATTTGCACAAAAAATACCTAGAGTAGCCATGACAGCAGCAAAGATGATAATACCAACAGGTTGGACTCTCAATTTGCCAATAGGGTACTTGTAGATGTTTATGTTTTTCATTGACAAGTGAGTGAACCAAAGAATTCCACCAGCCATAAGATCAAGCAGAGAGTCTAGTGTTGATGCTGCAATGGCCAATGATCCACTTCTTACTGTAGCATATATCTGCAATTCATATGAACATTTCGTTCAGTTGGCTGCACCAAATTCATGAGAATTCTTGTTTCGACTATAAGAAACTATTAAAAAAAACTGAACCATTTTCGTGAGATCAATAGGGTTCAGATCACGAGTTGGCCAAGTAGGTCACCTACAGTGCCGGAGGTTTTGAGTCTTGGAACTGATGGAGTAACATAGACATCACTTGTAGTAATCTAACTCACTAACACATTAGCGCTACTTATTTTGTTTGTTACACAGTCCCAATTAAACAAACATTGATTAGTCATCCGCTAAGAAATATGACAATTCATGATTGGATGACCAGAAAATACTGAGAAGATAGACAGATCCCCATTAGAGACGTTCTAAATTAGAAGGAAAACTGCCGAAAATCCATCCACATCGACAATTTCGTGTAAAATTTCAAGATTTTGGAGAGAGGAAACATAGATGACCTTAAATACAAGTAAGAAGACATTTGCCACATTAGAAATGTTCATTGCTCTTTCATGCTGGATTTGTTCTTCTCTGTCTTGCTCTTCATCAATGACATGAGATGAATCAATAGAGTCAACTTCTTCGAATGATTTCAGGGTGGCTATTTGCCTCTCATAGTATTCTCTCTCCCCTGAAACAAGCACATGAAATATATGAAACTCTAAAGATACAATTCTTGCGGGGTGACCAAACCAGCTTAAGCACATTATGATAAATACTTGGCGAAACATTTCTACCGTCTACCAACGGGAGCCCAATTAAAGCTGGAGCTTTACCCAATTACCCGTATGGACTGGTTCCACTAGGAATAGTTAATAGAAAATAGGAGGTTTGCAATGTATTACTCAACAATTTGAGAAGGAATAAAAGAAAGAAGATGGAGAGATTGCAAGGGTTAATTAATTTACCTTCGATTAAGCCAGTGGTTTTTGAAAGGTCAATTTGGAAGGGGGCCTCAGGATCAATGCCAGTCCGAACCTTTTCTGGCAATTTAGAGAAGAAATCACTTTTGATTGAAGCAACCGAATTCCGTTTCCGGTAATTTTTTGGCCCTTCATTTCCCAATAATGGAGATTTCAAATCCATTTTCCAGACCCAATTCAAATACAGAAAAACAGAAACACTTTTTCTCTGCCAAATCCACAGCCCCTCGCAATGGTAAAGAAGAAGATAATGCTGCCTCCTTCAATCTACTGAAACAAAACCAAATAGAATCAATAAATGGCTACTCAAAAATTTTAAAAAGTAAAACAAACAAGGAATATATATAGTTTTTTTTAACGAACCCATCAATGAATTGTAGCCTATAAAATCCTCCCTACAAATCAACCACAAACTCTTAAGAATGTGAAAACAGAGGTTATAGACAAGGGGAAGTCACAGAGGGGAGTTTGTTTTATGAGGAAGCATCGACCCACAGATTTCTAGGCTCGGAGACAAATGTGTCCGGAGCTAACCGAAACACGTGGGTGTTACAAAGTAATGAGAAGCCATGTACATTAGGCAATTTCGGACACATCTACGTACTGATCTGCGCACCAAAATTTGCTACGTGGCGTTGTTATTCTTGCTTTATATACGCAGTGCATGAAACATGTGAAACCTCGAGTACATTTTCGTAGCAGAAAAAAAGGAAAAATGAGAAATAGAAACCTCTGGTGCAATGAATTGTTTGTTCTGCATTTTTAGAGTAATAATTTTATTATTATTATTTTTTTTTTCAGTTGAAACCAAAGTCTTGTTTTTGTCAGGCTTTTTTAAACAGAAATTAAGTTTACTTGGTTGATGATGGTTTGACAGTGACCACACGCCAATTTCATAGTTTTCGGACACTACTAAGAATGGTTTGCTTACAAATTAACACACCTGTTTTTTTGGCTTAAGCTAAAGGTTTGTGGCTCTAGCTCTTCGACCGTTTCTACATGGCCAAGGGCACGTGTCACTTTCCTAATGGATGCTAATGTGATAATTACTCACTCCGTCTCATTTGCTCACTACGATTATGCGTGCCGTTTTTGAACTCTTGTAGTTTTTAATCTATAATGTATTTTATATGCAATATGGATCTTATTTGATAGATCTCAATTAGTTCTATTAGACAAAATTTTTAAAAACATTATAAATAAAAAGATATAAACATTTGAAAATGGCACGAATATTCGTAATGAGAAAACAAAATGAGACAGAGTGTGTACAAGGAGATTGTATTATTAAACCAAAATATCACAAGTGCTCGATCACATTTGGTATGATCTTACAGGAGTAGCATCTTACATCAAATTATATTGGTTGTTAACACACTAAAGTCTAGAGGAACTAACTAACATACTAATAGTATACTAAATGTACTTGGGGGCATTCTTTAGTGGATGAATGCGTCTATATAATATTGCATCATGCATTGATATGATAATGACATGTGTACTTTTAATATAATGATTTATAAGTTATTTAGTGCCTCTAGCATTGCTCAATCACTAACAAGCCACTCACCTATTTTTTTCATCAACTTTTGCTTTTGATGACCTATGTGGCAATTTGATGCCTTATTTTTGATGTTTTTAAAATTGTGATTCCAACCCACTTTACAAATACTTATCCATTTAAATTTCAAACTTCAAATGTGGTGGTTGTTTCAATGGCAAGATGCATGCCAACGGGAAATTGGAGTAATAACATAATTTTTTTTAATTATAGTAAATAATTTGAGGACTCACTATATTTGATAAGGGAGAAAGGGTCACCAAATTTGGTGTTCTCTTTTGATGTATGGGTTGAAGCAGTATTTTTCAACATTACTCATCAAAAAACTTGAAATTTGGTATTTGATGAGTGGGTTAGAGATGCTCTAATTCCCATCTAACCTCCACTGGCAAAAACATCACCATAAGAAAATGTAGTTTATTAGTGTGTACATAAGATATGACATCCAATATTATTCACTATTAATTCAAATATGAGTAAAGTGCTCACGTTTTTCGATAACCAGGTGTTTGGGCTAGTTTGTGCACGCATTAACTTCCTGAGACCAATCACATTGTGTGCTAGCGAGGACTCCATTCAAAGCCAAAGCGAAACTCCATACGGATGATTTGCATTATTAGCCCTATATTAGAGGTGTTAGGGGTAAGGTTGTTAGAGTCTATGGGGAAATTCAGGTAATTGATTTATGCCATGAAAAAATATAATTGATTTCAGTTTTGGTGGTGATATAAACATCTTCCATCCAAATGCAAATGTATAATGTTGTCTTCTGAGAGCGCTTGTGCAAGTGTATGACAAACCCACATGGAGTATATAATAGACATTGATTTATATGTCGTGTGGGTTTGTCATGCGCTTGTACTCGAAAAAAATTTGGGTAGCTAATGGGTATGTGGTCGAGCATACGTGGTACATGAACGTTGCATCCGTGCCTTCCAAAAGTGTATTGGACGGTCGAGAATTTTTTTTTGAACTGCAACGGCCGAGATTAAAATACACTCTCTCCTCTTTCTCTCTCTAAATCTGGACCGCGCAAAATCAAATTGCACGACTTAGATGTGCCGAGAGTACGAAGTGTTACCCTCCCGGCAGTGAAAAATTGCCGGGACACAACCCCCATCTCTCAATTTTCAACATTCGTGCCCTCTCTTTGCAAAGGAGTACTGCTACATACCAGAGTAAGTATCCAAAAACTACACTGAATTTGAATTTCAACGGTTCAGATTGACTTGAAATCAATCTGAACCGTTAAAATTTAACTTATGGATACTCATTCTGGGTACCTAGGCTTTCTGTTACAAAGTGGGTGGGTACTCTCTCTCCCTCTCAATTGGTAAATACAAAACCCACATTGGAGTATATACGAACACAGAAGATGAAGTTGAAAGCCAAGGGCTTGCTCTCAATTCTAAGACACAACCCCAGCAACCATTATTATTCCCCGCCATTTTCCAATCCTCCTCATCATCAGCAAAATCGAACCCTAGTCAAAGTCCGTCTGAAATGGGTAAAGAACCGAACCCTAGATCACACTATCGACACCCACACCGACCTCAAGGCCGCCTCCCTCCTCAAATCCGCCATCACCCGCTCCTCCACCGGCTTCATCACCTCCCAATCCATGTCCGATTGGCAAAAGCTTCTCGGCTTAACTGTCCCCACTCTCCGTTTCATCCGCCGTTACCCTACTCTCTTCGAAGAGTTCCCTCACCCCAGGTTTGTCCTAATTAATCCCGGACTTCTTATTATTATTCGCTAATACGAGCATTAATTCTTGTTTTGTTAAAAACCCCGAATTTATGATGTTCAATTGAGTTCTAACGATCCTAGACTATCTCCCACCTGTTGACTCTTGATTTTAATTAATTTGAGATGCGAGAAATGTGGAAGATTCGATAAATATGAAGCACTAGCCCATGTTAAGCAGAAAACTACTGGTAAGTGCCACAGTGGGAGAATTTGAGAGGCACAAAGTGGCCTCGAAGAATATGAGGAAGAAAAGAGTCTACATTTGGCGTAAATAATTGGGTAAATAAGGAGTAGAGAGATTTTTGTCATTTTTACTTGAATCCAAATTTGGGTCCACAAGTAAGTAGTCAAGATGCTCTTAGAGCATTTTTAGTCCTTTGGTCAAATTAAATTAGAATGTGATTAAAAAAAAATGCACTTTAATTGGCAAAGTCATATTTAAGCTTTAAATTTTAGTAAAAGCTTCATTGTCAGTGGTGAATTTGAAAGCAAAAAATTGGCCTTGAAAAATCTGAGTAAGCCCTTGATTGAGTAATGTTCATTGTGATTTGGGTTTGCCTCGTTTGAGTGGTGGAGAGGGCTTGTGGATAAGGGGGTGTTCTTAACTTAATTCATGTTCTTGTCATTTTGAAAAAAAATAATAAATTTGAGTATGTGTTGGAGATGCCCAAACGTTTTTGTATTTGTGTAGTGATTAAGTTTTGACGGTTGGAAGGGGTGGTTTTGTTTGAAATACTCTGTGAAAGTGATCGAGCAGGTTTTTTTTGCAGGTATCCCAGCTTAGCCTGTTTTCGCCTCACAAACTTTGGTACTACGTTGCACAATCAGGAGCAGCGTCTTCACCAGATCCATGAAGCCGATACTGTCCAACGGCTTTCTAGGGTTCTTATGATGACTAAAAACAAAATGCTACCTCTTCAATCGCTCCATCCTTTGAAATGGGACCTCGGTTTGCCTGATGATTTCGATAGGAGCCTAGTTCAAAAGTACCCTGATCATTTTCGGGTTGTTAAGGGATTGAATGGGCTATCGTCTTTGAAATTAGAGCAATGGCGCGAAGAGTTTGCTGTTTCTGAGTTGCAAAAGAGTAGTGAGACTCGCGAATTGGGTAGTTTTAGTAGTGAGTATAGGCGATTTAAGAGGGGGCAAACCGCATTGGCATTCTCAACGAGTTTCCCAAGGGGTTATGGAGCTCAAAACAAAGTGAAGGCATGGATGGAGGAGTTTCAGAAGTTGCCATACATTTCACCATATGAGGACTCTAGTGTAATCGATCCTAATAGCGAGCTTATGGAGAAGAGGGTTGTTGGGGTTTTACACGAGTTTTTGAGCTTGACTATGTACAAGAAGACTAAGAGGAACTACTTGAGAAGCCTGAGAGAGGAGTTGAATCTTCCTCACAAGTTCACACGGATCTTTACGAGGTATCCGGGGATATTCTACCTCTCATTGAAGTGTAAGACGACAACAGTGGCACTTAAAGAAGGCTACCAACGGGGTAGATTAGTAGATCCACATCCACTTGTTCGATTGAGGGAAAAGTTTTATTATGTAATGAGGACTGGGTTGGTTTATCGGAATAAAGGTTTGGATATGATACCTCAGCTAGACAATTTGGAAAATGATGAGGTGGATGGTACAGAACAAGAAGAGTCTGAGGAAGAAGAGTTTGAAACTGGGGATGATTGTTCTGATGATGAAGCTCCAGAGGTTGAAGAGGATTCTGATGAAGATGATTAGTGTATCATACACAAACAAAAGGGAGATGTGAGAAGAATCGTGGCTTGCTTGAAGAAGGGAGAAGTGTTTCAGCTCTAAGGTAAGGAAGTTTGCTTAATTAGGTGTGAACCACAAATTGATTTCTTTGCTGAATGTCAAGTTAGTGTATATGTCATTTTCTAGAGCTTTGCTAATGTGATTCGTTTTGAGGCACTGTTGACTCTGGAGAAATCCATGTTATGTTCATCTTTTAATAATCAGTTGATGCGGATATAAATCTGTAGTGTTCACTCCTAAAACCAGGGACAAACTAAATATAGTTTGTTCTTTGGTAACAAGCATATGTAATTTGAATGTAATGGAACAACAATATCCAGGGCAACACTTCCTGCTGTGCTTTTAAAACGACTCTTGTGCTCAAGATGCTGTATCCATGCCGTGATATGTCAAAATGCTGAATCCATGCCTTGGTAATCACAGTGGATAATTGATACGACCTTGTAAACGTAAATAGAGCAGCACCTATGAAGCACCGACACTTCTAGAGGTCGCCGTGTCCACATATCGGGCACGGGGACATGCGTGTTCCGCGCGGGGACACGTATTGGGCACGCCACTGGCGTGTCCCTTAAATTACCTAAATTTTTGGAGGGGGGCACGCGAGGGACACGGCATGGACACGCGTGTCCCACATATACACTCACGATCTCCCTCTCCCTCCTTCACTCTTTTTCTGTCTCGTTGCATATATATACGTGTGTGTATATATACATATGTGTGTTTTGTGTACTTGTATACATTCGATTAATATATCTCCGTCAGTGTGTGTGTATATCTTACATATATAGGTGTATGTACTAGTATAGATACCAATACACAACAATCTATATATCTTACATATCAAAAGAAAAGTCTATATAAACTGTTACTGCATACATATATGATATATTTATATATACAATTATTTATTTATTTATTTTTGCCGTGTCCCCCGCGGTGTCCGTGTCCATTTTTTTACAATTCCCGTGTTCGTATCCGTATCCTTGTCCATATCCGTATACGTGTCCGTATCGGTGCTACATAGAGGAGCAATATTTAATGTTTTTGTTCCGAGTCTCAGCTTGGATTTGATTAGTAGTACACCTATGATTATGGATACAGTAACTATTATAGTATCACTCAGTCGGTAGGATAATTTGGTACTACAGAATAAAGGTACCTTACTTATTAGCCCGGTGGCATTGCCTATGAATTGATGTTTCGGCCTTGGATGGTAGTGGTGGTGTCTGTCTCCCACCTAAAAAGCCTGTTACGATGTATAGAGAATTAAGCTTGGATTCCATGATTTAACCTTTTGAGTTCGATCTACCAGAATCTGTATCACCTCTTATTTGCTCGGTTTGTGGCATTTTGGGTTTTGTTTTTTTTTTCTCAGGCTTTACAGTGTCTATTACGATTGAGGGCTTTGAGAAGAGTTGAGTGGTGGTATCATACAGCTGCTGATGGTATAAGGTACCTCGTAGATCAGTCACTCAAAGAGCTTCATTGCAGCTTTTGGAATGGTTCAACATTTCTTAACAAGCTGCATCAGACATAATGCATGACGGCTGGGTCATTCAAGGAATTCACCAAATTAAGAGGACTTCTAATGTCACGTGATACGGTCATTCTTAAGTGATGCTAAACTTGCATTTCGGGGAGATAAGCATCTTGAGGTTGGTCATCCCCAGGAGTGTATTAGTATCGTACTCGTACCCCTTGTTATTTATGGTACTTCGGATTTGGATCAAGCACCATTGTTTCCAATCCATTTTGTTAAGTGATTTAAGGTATCCTTGGAGTAGATTCTAAGATGCAAGAATAATACTATAATGAAAACGAAGCCTCTTGAGGATCTCTCTCTTTTGCAAGGATATTGGCATGATGCTTTGTACTTCGGTTGTTGATAATACTTGTTTGTATTTTCCTGTGTACACATTACTTCTTCACTCTAGGCTAAAAATTATTGAGAGTCGTCTCAACCGAAACATAAATAATAAGCTGCGATGATTAGGCCAAGGTTTCTATTGAGTAATGTGATCCAATGCAACATTTTGCCTCACTTGCGTCGGCAAATGCATAGTTACAATCAAACTTGAAAATTGTCAGGTTTTCCATTCTTTCGCTCACACCCTTGTTTTTCAGATCAATCTTGATCTCCTCTTGGTATCATTTCCGGCATATTGCAGTGCATCTCACATTGCACTCTGACCTGAAATGGAAATTGCAGCAACGTCATGTGGCCCTTGGCATATTTCCAATTTTCGTCTGTCCAAAAGAATATACATACGTACGTGAACCCCTAGCCCTTCCCACCTGTTCCGGCGCCGCCATCCTCCCTAGTCTTCTTATCCACTTCCCGATCTATCCTCCCTCCTTAAAACCCCTTTTCCCATTCCTTGTAACCTCCTCGCACCACTTCTTCTCTTCATCCTCTTGCTAACTGCACCCTCCATCCGTGCGTCTTTCTCCGGCGGTTCTCGCCGGCTGCCTCTGGCGCATCTTCAACATCCTTCCTCTCCTGTTTTTTTGTTGCTTCTCTCTCCGCTGCAACAAAGCCCATTCGGCAGGTATCGTGTTTGTAGCTTTGGCGATTTGGGCCGATTTCTTTCCCTGTGATTCGGTGCTCGTTTTTTGGGGGTGAGTCTTTTGCTCTGCGGCTCTATCAGAGGTTTGAGGTTGTTGTTTGTCATTGTTGATGCTCTGGATTTCTTTCCATTTTATTATTCTGCTGCGCGGTGTTGTGATGCACACAAGGTGTTTGTGGAAAGTCCTCTAAGACATCCTCAACAGAGACTTCTTTGCTTCTTTCAATTTCTGCTATTGGTTTCAACTTTGGTCTTCTCTATATGGATAGAGATTACTCAGGATTGTGGTCTCTCTTCGTTGACAATCTCCCCGAGGATGTTGGCATTCTTTGGTTCAGGAAATTCTTCAGTCAATATGGGGTTGTTAAGGATGCATATATTCCGTTTAAACGTAGCAAAGTGAGCAATAGGAGATTTGGTTTTGTGAGGTATGATTGCGTTATTTCGGCTGAGGTGGCTATTCCCAAAGCCAATGGGTTTTGGATTGATGACAGGAGGCTCTTTGTTAAGAGGGCTGCCTTTCAAGCTAATAGGAATTTTCTTAATCATAAAAGGATAGATCAGAGTTCAGCCTTCTTTCCATCAGGTGGTAGGAGTTCTAAAGGAATGGATACTTTGATTTTTAATAGCTCTAATCTACCAGAGGGGTCTTGTAAAAGAAATGATGATGGCCACTATTTGCAACATGGGAAGCCAGCTGTTTCCTTTGCGGATGTGGTGAAGGGCATGAATGTGGCTCCTTCCATTTTCTCGATCAAAGGTAAGGAAAATGATTGGGGGGATGGGGATCACTGGCTTTCTAGAAGCGTCATTGCAAAATTACCCTCTCTCCGATCTATTGAGTCTATCAGAGAAAATTTCTACATGGAGGGCGTTTTTGATGTCCTAATTAGATCTATGGGGGGAAATTACGTGGTTCTTACGTTCCCCAATGTTGGTGACATGAAGGCTATGATTGAAGGCCCTGAGGTCAATTGGTTGGGTAACTTCTTTGATGAGTTCCGTCCTTGGAGTCCTGACTCCAATATTGAAACCTCGCGCACTGTTTGGTTGAATTGCTATGGGATTCCTCTCCATGGGTGGAATGCAGAAACTTTCTTTAGTATTGGAAGGATTTGGGGAGAGCCGATTACTCTCAATGATGATACCTCGAAAGGTCTTTCCTTCTCCTCTGGTAAAGTTCAAATCTCTACGAAGTCTTTTCATATTATTAATCAAGAGATCAAACTGGAGGTTAATGGTAGACTATATCCAATTCGGGTAGTGGAAGAACAAATAGTGGTTAACAACTCGATGAGGG
>JAXBDA010001037.1:0-63473 GCA_036023075.1 Gaultheria prostrata | reverse complement strand
CCCCCCACACACACACACACACACACACACATCTGAGACGGAGAGAGCACACAGATCTCGCCCCACGTCTTCCTCCCTCTCACGAGTCATCAGTCGTCCCTCCACCACCGTCTCTCCTTCTCTGTCAAGTCGCCTATTGCGGACCTGTGGAGGGAAATTCCCGTTGAATCATCAATTCGAGATTCTTTGTACTTGATTGAAACTCTAAACAGTAAGTGAAGTTGAAATTTTGATTGCATAAGAGAGATGTTACAAGTTCCTATTCCAATTTGTGAACTTCTATTTGTTACGTTCTCTTTTGAAATTTTTTCTTTTCATTTGGTCTTTTTCAGTACATGCAATAGTTCGTCGTTGACGAAGGACGACCCACCGATCTACTTCCTCATCAACTTCCTCTTCGTAGTTCCAGATTTGCGAAGGTATATGCCCTATTTGTGTCCCTGATGAGTACTTTCGGTTTGCCTGTATATGCCCTATTTCGCTGTTGAGAAAATGTGAACGAAAAAGCATGGCATATTGGAGAGTTTCTTTTTCTCAACTGTTAGGATCGAATCACACACACACACACGATATACGAGTATAAACAGTAAAGAATCGACACAGGAATATACGTGGTTCCCCAAAGAGGGGTACCAACAGGAGAATTCTCATCCCGACGCTGGTGAGTCTATCTGGGCTACTATTAATGGTTCCTAAGGTCCAAATACCTTAATTAAGCACTTAACTACCGGTAACAAATATCGATTTCCGAGGGTCTTAATAGATTCTATATTCCATCAGAAAGAGGGGGTTCTCGTTTCTAAGGATTAATGGGTTGGATACCGGATAAGACACGGGATACGGGAAAGGTGCAGTGAGGAAGTAAGGAGGAATTAGGGGCTGATTTATGGAGTCGCCGGCAACCGAGGCTGCCGACTCCGTCATATCAGACGTGTTGGCTTGGGGTTTCATTGTGTTTATGATCAAATATATGTAAAGTTACGAGATATGGATCGATCCTAGAAAGTAGTCTATATTGAAATAGAGTTCATATGTCCCACGGATGGGATGGGATGCTATTTTACTTGGGGCCAACTGAGTATACCGGAAAAAAGGAAAAGAAAAACAAAAAGGGGATGCAAAGAGGTCAGATAGTGCAATTGAAGCGTGGTGGATCATAGAAAGTGGGAATGTCTAGATTCATTGGGTGTAAAATTTTGGGTGTTTGTTGGTTTTGTTGCCCCTTTGACCCAATACCGGCACAATCTCACGAAGAATAATCAATCAAGAAACAAAGAACACGGCATAAAGATTTAAATGGTTTCTCAATTGGGTAATTCGGACATCCGTTTTGTATGAAATGGAGAGGATATAGATTATATCAGCTGTTGCATATGGCAGAGTATATAGCCTAGGTTTTTTTCTACATCATCAATCACCAAATACTAGCGAAATGGCAAATCAGGTCCACATCAGACTTCACAAAATTCAATATGGGTGCTGGAAAATTTTGTGTTTAATCATGATCCTTTTTCGGTTTCAATGCTGGTTCTTGGTTTCTTCTTGTTGTAACGGTGGGTTAGGCTCCTTTGGGCTTGTAATTTGTGTATTGATTGAGGTTTGTGCCTATTTCCTCATTTTGATAAGTTTTGATTTTTCTTGGCTTTATTGTATTGTTGATCTTTTTATTTTGTTTTGGGAGTTCTGATGATGTCAAAGTCTATTTTGCCATGTCGACCCTTTAGCTTGGTTGTCAATTGCTATATTGATCATAGACCAAACCAAATCAAACATAGACCAAACCAAATCAAACCAAACAATGGATATAAACCTAAAAATCAATCAGTGGGTTTTGTTGGGGGAACATAGACCAAACCAAATCAAAGCAAATCAAACCAAACAAACCTAGAAATGGATATTCATTTCTGTGTTCGTATAATTTTTTTCCTCCATTCATTTTATTGTAATGATAGTTCAATGTCTTAAATTGTTGTGTCATGGCTAATGTATTCTTTGCAGTTGTAATCGTTTTCCCAAAGTATGATGGCTTCACAAGGCAGAGGTGGGAGGGGAACCAGATCTAGTCCACGCAAGGTATCTTCGCAACCTCCACCAAACCCCTCACGAGTACCACGACCCTCCCCAATCGTGGACCGAATTAAGTGGACCGATACTATGACAACGGAATTCCTGAAATTGGTTGCGGAGGACATAGAGGAACATGGGCGCGCAACGACGGGACTCATCAAAGCCGGTCAGATTAGGGTGGGAAATGAATTTTTTGGCAAATTAGGCATCCATTTGAACGTGCAGCAAGTGAAGAACCGGTACCATGCCCTGAAGAAGGAGTGGGAGGCATGGGTGCTACTTACAGAAAGCCCAAGTTTGAGTGGAGTTGGGAGAGACCCACAAACAGGTCTAGTAACGGGACCGGAGCACTGGTGGAACGATACGATAGCTGTAAGTTCCTTCTGAACTTTTTACGATGCACACAGTTATGTGATATAGTGCTCCAACAATACTTCTCCAATTGACTTGTTTGAACATGGGTTTTCATAAATCTCTACTTTGAAAATATGGCCTGTGTATTGTTCTGAATCATTTGTTTTGCCACATGTTCTGAATCATTTGTTTTTCCCACGAAATATGACAGAGACCATCTAATTTAAATAAACATGCTTTCTCTTTGGTCTCCTAGCAGTGGGTTTAATACATATGTTCACTTAATTAGACTATGCAGGAATCTAATACATATGTTGACAGTCAGCTTTTCCTTCGAAACCATACCAAGTTAGTTTTGATCATATGCCCTCACTATTTATTTTGAGTGACAGATTTGCCTTTGTAATTGTACTGTTTAATGGTTGTGCGAATTTGGTTGAGCCAAATTTGGCCATGCAAGTAATTATCCATTGACTTGCAGATAGTCACATGCACATTGTCATGCTATCAATGCACATAACTGATTTTTGTCCTCTAATTAGCCAAATTTGAATGTGTTTGTTGAGATGTGAATGATTTTTGTCCTCTAGTTTTGATCAAATGTGGACATGTATGGCAGATAGTCACATGCACACTGTCATGCTATCAATGCACATAACTTATTTTTGTCCTCTAATTAGCCAAATTTGAATGTGTTTGTTGAGATGTGAATGATTTATGTCCTCTAGTTTTGATCAAATGTGGACATGTATGGCAGATAGTCACATGCACACTGTCATGCTATCAATGCCCATAACTTTTTTATGTGGGAGGACTACTGGGTCTTTCAAATGCACAGTCATAGTCACATGCACACTGTCATGTACCACATTTCAGATTTCACATGCACACTGTCATGTACCACATTTCATGGGCTGGAAATTTCTAACTTCATGTCCAATTCACCTTCTATAAAAAGCTTCTTCTTAAACCACACAACCATGCACAAGGTTTACACGAATTTCCTTTGAAAGGGGCATTGGTTAAAAAGCCTATTAGGTAATTACTCTTTTTCCTTTATCTAAGTGATACGTTATTCTTGTGTGTTTGTTTTCTTTTATTTGGATTTTGTGCAGCGAAACCGTGACGTATATAAGTTCAAAACTGAGGTGTTGAAAAATGAGGAGCTCATGGACCGCGTTTTCCGCAATGTAACTTCCATGGGAACCCATGCACGACAGCCAGGTGATTATGTCGCCGATATGGAGTACGTAAACATGGACGAGGCCTCCGGGGATTCCGATGACATCGCCTCTGATAGGCATGGACGAGAGGGAGTCAGGGAAGGCCTCTTGCATACCCCTACGGCTTCCAAGGGAAAAGGGTTGTCCCAACCAGAGTCAAATATCGGCAGCGACTCAACTAACCGCAAACGCAAACAACGAGGAGGGGGAAGTAGCGAGGCGTTGTCGGATGCACAAATTGCCGAGCATTTGTCCCGCGTGGAGAAGGAGCCTAGTATTGTAATTACCCGTAAAGGTAGATAGGGCAGTACTGATGCATGCGACAAGCTCAAAAGCCTTCCCATTTTCAGGGATACAGATGATAACATGGAGTTCATGTTCTGGGCTGGTCGGCTTTTCGTGAATGCACAAGATAAAGTCGACTTCTTCTGCAACATGTGCACCACAGAAAAGCAGATGATGGGTTGGCTCAAGTCGGAGCACAAGCGTGCAACCGACAAGTACCAAGGGGAATTATAACCCCCACAATGCATATGGGGGACAATATGGTGGTAGTGGATCCGGCAGTTGCCAGTATGACACATATTCAACCTATAGCGAGGACGATACGGAGGAGGAGGATCCCAATTTTTTGGATGAGGACTATGAATCCGAACCAGAGATTTATGACATATGCGTGCAAGTTGCAATGGAACAGGAGCTTGATTTAATAAATACAATTTTGGAAGTTGGATTGGCATCGAAACCAAAAAAAAAGCAAAAGATCGCTCTCCACACATCCAGCAGAAAAGGGTACGACTGGGTGATGGGCATATTGGAATCTGAACATCCCGACAAATGTCCGCGAAATTTTTCTATTACTAGAGATGCGTATTTGCTCCTATGCCAAGAGTTGGTTCAAAAATATGGGTTCCGCACGTCACGATGTACTGCTGTGGGCGTTTTGGAAAGTGTTGGAATGTTCTTCTGTCTCTTGTGAGGGATGAGTCTGAAGCAAATAGACGAGATTTTTGACCATGGCACGTCAACTGTTTCGCGGCAAATCAGGAAGGTGTAGAGATGTCTTGATCAAATGGCGGTTGACCAGGTTCATCCGTGGACCGAACAAGGAGAAGTCCACCCTTACTTGAGTCGTAGACCCATGTACGACCCTTTCAAGGTACGAAAACTGAAAGCTATATATCTTAATTTAGGTGTCCTCAAAATTACATGTGCTTTGAAGTATACGTATCAATGTGCGACGGGAAATAACACATGTTTTGTAGGATTGCATTGGAGCTATCGACGGTACTCATGTATTTTGTAAACCACCGAAGAAGGAGGCTCAAAATTTCTGGGGTCGGAAGGGTGGGCATACGATCAACATAATGGCCGTGGTGGATTTTAATCTCTGTTTCACATTTGCAGCGGTTGGGTATGAGGGGTCTATGCACGACTACAGAATTTTTAAGGACGTCCTTAACGGTCCCAAGAAAGATGATTTCCCCCATCCTGAACCTGGTAAACAACAATTCGTTCACTACTTTTTTGTTTTGGTAAAAATGAAAGTTCCCAACATTTATGGGTTGTATTCCGCCCTGCAATTCATATGCAGGTAAGTACTATTTGGTGGACTCGGGGTACCCGAACAAAATAGGGTTTCTGGCACCATACAAAGGGTATAGGTACCACCTGGAGGACTTCAGGCGCGGGAGACGTCGAGTTGCAAGAAATGATGAAGAATTCTTTAATAGGGTGCACTCCTCCCTTCGTAGTTGCATTGAGCGGGCTTTCGGAGTTTGGAAAGCGCGGTGGAAATTGATGCAGTCGAAACCATCTTTTAATTTGAAGGCGCATATTAGGATAGTTCTAGCCTCGATGGCGATTCACAATTTCATAAGGCGTAACTGTCCAACCGATGAGGAGTTTCAAAAAGCAGATATGCTGATGGAAGATTACGTGTTTCAAGATTTGCCCGATGTTCACTCCAGCTTTGCAGAAGCAGATGACCAGGATGGTCAAGAGCAAGATGCGGAGCATGATGCCGCAATGGGACATTTTCGAGACTTGTTAACGAAGAAGTTAAGAAAGTACCGTAAACATAACGTATAGGTGGTGGCTATGGGTAATGGTACTCGTACTATTTTATTTCCAATTTGTGTGTGTTTGAAGACCGATATGACTAGTTTATGTATTGTGGGAACTTTTTTTTGGTAATTAACCATTAGCCATGGTTCACGGATGCGTGCAAGATGTTCACCCCGCTTTGCCTTTACAATGAGGTAAATAGGAGGTTACACTTCACATGCATATATTTTGAACAGAAAAATAAAAAAGAAATTACGTGTGAGTCACACATCCCAAAAATTACGTGTGAGCTACAAAATTTGGGCAATGGATTAGCAACATAATTCTATAAAAAATATTATGATGGAAACACATCAACACCTTTTCATTTGTTAATAATCTAAAAATATATATATATATATATATATAAAAATTTAAAACAACAAACGAATGTGCAGCAAGGAGAAATGGTGTCAATTGGGTGCCAAGTTCTGCCGTACCACCAGATGGCCACAACGCGCAGAGAGAGAGAGAGAGAGAGAGAGAGAGAGAGAGAGAGTTGTTTGGTACAAGGGTAAATTGGTAAATTGGTAAGAAGCCAAAAAATCCAAAAACCCAAAAAACTGGGTAGTGGAACAACCTAGTTTATTTCTAAAGCCAAACATCCCAAAAAAACCAAAAAACTGCGTTAGCGGAACGCCCCCTTACTACTTTGTTCAAGCCATCTTCTTCACAAAGTCATCTCTCTCTCCCTCTCTATCCGACTGTGGCCCGTGACCTACTGTAGAATGGGCTTTAGATCTCTTTTTCCCTTTTTGAGAAAATAGAAATACAAGAGAATATTATGAGCCGGAAAGAATTTGGAAAGATTAATTTGAGTTGTTTAGATCACAACTCATTTTCATTACGAGTTGATATATTTTACATTATGGTCAAAATATTTTATTTTTCATATTAATCAAACCAAATAAAAAAAATCTTGTTTGTTTTGAACTACCAATGAACGATTTTTTAGCATTTTTCATAATTCTTATAGTTTTTACGTTTCTCGCAAATAAAAAAAGTGAAAAAACTTGGTATTAAAAGAGCAAATGAACTAAATAGTTTTTTTCTTTATTTTGCTTGGCCAAATGGACTAAAGAGTTGCAAAAAATACTTAACAGGGAGTGCAAAGTCATTTCGAAGAGTATAGGGGGTGACAGTGTAATTTTAGTAAAATTAAGGAGTGTTACTGAAATCTACCCTATAAAATTGGTTTAAGAAATCAACATATCTAGGGATCCAATCCAACAAAGAAATGTATACGTATACGGTTGGTTAATTTAGTGTTTCAAAATCTACTAAAGAGAATAAATTCGAAGTTACCTACTAATCAATTTAATATTTTGCACATGAGCAGATGAATAATCCAAAGTTATCTTGACTTATCCACGACATTAATTAGTGAGAAAAATTAAAGGACGCGGTTTACAATTTTCATGACCTTACCTGAGATTTCTAAAATAACACTGACATTCTTTCTACTCCACTTATATCCAAGTTATGAGGTCACAAGCTTTTTAGATTTTATTGTACTAGTATAATTTTAGATCACATCGTTCAATGCATTCTTATTGGGGGTTTTATCATCCGTTTTAACGTTTTTCATGCACAAATATTTGTACATAATATTACTTCACATCTGACATATATATATAGAGATATTCACTATTGCTTTTTTGAAAATCACCTATCAAAAAATAATTTTTTTTTTGGTGCATGAAAAGAAACGCCAACACTTTATCCATTTGTTCTTTAAATCTAGAGTTCTTCCTTGAAGTTTCCATCTACCAAAACCCTATCGAACTCTGAAAACCACTTTGACGATATGATAATTACCAATTAATTATAAAATGGAAGCACTCAATTAGCCTAATTATTTTGTCTAAACGTCGCATTCGTAGGGCGGCAACCACTAATAGAATCAACCCCACACTATAAATTTCATATTAAGGCTAATTACGAAGAGAGATTAAGAAAACTAGTCAACAAACCTTTGCAACCAGGCGGCTTGTTACTTTATTCTTTGAAATGATTAGATAAGCTCAAAGAATCAAATTCTAGTCTGTGGACCAACTGAATTGATTGACTTCTAACGTTGCAAACGCCGCACGAGCACCGACGGATTCAGAAATTTGCATCTGTGGGGCACGCAAATTAGGAAACTGAACCCATATATTAATAATTATTTAGAAATAATACGTATTTAGCCGATAAAATAACATATCGGTGACTATATATGTAACTCTATATCATAATTGCTTAGCTAAAAAAAATCATATTATACTTTCTCCGTCCCAAAATGTTTGGCACACATCCACTATTTACACCTTTCGAAAAATTATCTATATTTTTTAAGGTATAGTGAATTATATATGCAATATGGATCTTGTTTGATAGATTTTGCTTAGTTTTATTAAACAAAAATTTTCAAATCGTAAAAAGTAGTATAAATTACAAAATAAAGATGATTTTTTTAGAGATGTGAATAGTATCTTTGGCCAAACATTTTGGGACGGAGGGAGTAATTAACAAAAAAAGGTATGTTTGTTTTAAAACAATGGTGTAAGAATTAAGAGTAGTTTATTAGAAACTCTCATAAATTTATTTGGGTATAATTGAAATATATAAGAAAGTTAATGTAATTTTACAAAATCGAGTGGGATCCATCCGGCGGACGAGAAATCCCTAAATTATGATGAGATATTCCCAAATTAGGGATGGCAACAAGACAGATCAAGGACTAATTTAACCATCTCCGCTTTCGATCCATGAACCCATATATACCCTCCATCCCCGCCCCTACAAGAATTGTGGATCCCTGCCCCGATACGAAAGTCACCTAACAAAAAAATTCCATTTTTATTTCTATTGTTTGATTACAAAATATCTGACAACTATGCCAAATAATGAAAAACATTGCAACAATTGTCAAATCTTCAACAAAATTCCAACCAACCAAATGTAATTACATACTCCCTCCGTCCCTTTTTAAGTGTGTTACCTGGGAATTTCAACTATTTTTCTACCACATCAACTTTTACAACTTTTACACCTATTTTCCATTACTTACCCTTATCAATATAATAATATTCACTAACATTTTAAAAAGAAATCTACTTTTAAGGGCAAAATAGAAAATGTACCCACTAACTTTTCAAAATACACACTTATTAAGGGACAGGCCAAAATGAAAATGTACACACTATAAAAGGGACGGAGGGACTAACAACGAAGGATCACTAAACAAAAGAAATTATATTCAAACCCTAAAATGTACTCCCTCCGTCCCTTTTTATGTGTGTTATCTGGGAATTCCAACTATTTTTCTCGCATATCAACTTTTACAACTTTTACATATAGTTTCCATTACTTACTCTTATCAATATAATAATATCCACTAACTTTTTAAAAAGGAATATACTTTTAAGGGCAAAATAGGAAATGTACCCATTAACTTTTCAAAACACACACTTATTACGGGACAGCCCAAAATTGAAATGTACACACTATAAAAAGGGCGGAGGGAGTATTAATGTGTATGTGAAGTACTTTGTGTAAACTATAAACCACTCCCTCCGTCTCTAAATAAATGTACAGTATCCTATTTTGGATTGTTCCTAAGTAAGTGTGTATTGAAAAGTTAATGGGTAAAAGTAAGTACGATTATTATTTTGTCATTTTCAAAAGTTAATGACAAATGAGTTTATGGGTAAAAAAGGAGAATAATTTGAAAAGTGTAGGTAAAAGTTGACATGAGATATCTAAATTGGAAGTAAAAGTTGATGTGAAAAGTGTAATGATAATATTTTTTTTACTAATAAGTTTGATTTACAAAGCAACACATTTAAAAAGAGACGGAGGGAGTAGTAAATATAGTGGGAAACCCTACTAGTTAATACTCCATCCGTCAGCATTTGTTGGTCCATTTTTGAAATTTATGTCATTCTTGATTGCTTTTATCTGTCAATATAAATCTCAGAAAATATATAATATGGATCTTATATAGGTCTTAATTAGTTCTATTATATAAAGTTCACTAAATCATGAAAACCATTATAAATTAAAATATATAAGCAATAAAAAATGACACCAATTTCAAAATGGAACACCAAATGCAGACAAAGGGAATAATTAATTTAGGGGTCCACATGGAAATCACATATTAGATAGTATATAATAACAGAGTGGGGAGCATGGCAGAGAACGGGTCGGAGGCATGAGGAACTGCCTCCAACCCAATCCCTAATTTTACCTCCAAATGCGATCTGATTCCCGAAAAAATCCTCGGAACTCCATTCTGAATGGTGCGGAAAACAGATCAGATAAGATTGGATCGGTTGAAATTGCCATCCGCAACACAAATAACCAACAAAACACAAACGAAATCCATCAAGGAACATGCAATCAAGAGATCGGTTGCATCCGTGCTCGGGTTTTCTTTCTACAAATCAAAAGTTTGACATCTAGATAGAGAGAGAGGGAAGAAAACCTAGGTTTGGACTTTAATCCATGTATTTACACATGATAAGCGGTTGGACTCGAAATAAAAAGGTTGTTAATAATGCACTACTAAATTCAGAAAGTTAGGCCACCAAACTTCTGGTGTGTTTATATCCGATAAAATTGGAATGATACAGAGAGAGCAGGTCCAAGGAACTCTACAACCACAAAGAGGGTAGAGAATGACTCAAGAGTCAAGACCAATTAACATTACGGAACAGAACAGATACACGGTTACATTGTTCAAACCTTACAATTTTTCAGAAAACTAATTTGATATAAAGGCAAAAATAGACTTTGGATGATTCAAAACTTATATGATCTTCTCCGACATTCTGATCACATTCTGTTGCTGTAAGCTCTGTCACATGCTCACGCACAAATATCGGGTGTGGGTACATGTCTATGTATTGAATTCATCTAATTTTTATTTGAATGACACGCCCGAGACATTTAAAATCCTTAATACATCATTATCCGAGTGGATTGACCATAGATACTCGTATATATATATTTTGAAGGATTCATGTACCGGTTGTTTACACTGTTGCACCTCCACATCAAATGCCAAACAAGAAAGCTAAAGGAGAGCAGATGACAGATAACGACAGCGCCCGATTTAGCCAATTCCCCTGCCCTACTATGCCATGAAGCTATAACTGTCCAACCTAGGGGAAGCAGCAGTTGCTATGTCAAGATACAAACACATGCAGACACCAATTATCTTACCTTTTGCTATTTCAAGATGCAACTAGCAGCACAGGCATTGTTGCTCTGGCAGAAAGTAGTTAAACCCTCAATCCTAATCCAAAAGGAATGGGTCCACACTACAACTTTAACTATGCAACACTTACATTTCCTTTCTTGGGTTATCGTTCATTCGTTCTCAATTCATGATTTGGTAAGGAATTGTTGGAATTCATTGAAAAATAATAACTGAGAATCTGAGAATCTGAGACTACAAAGTTAAATTACAACTCCAAAGGCTAGAATGGGGACCGTATTGCCTGTCATCAAATTGTCCTAGAAATGGAATTGCCAGTATTATGGAGATGTCGAAATCATCCACTAAACAAAGTAACAATCAATGCAAGTTCTAATGCTGGTAACTGTCAACACCAGTGCCAAACCCTTGCCATTCAATTTACAGTAACACAATTTCTCTTATAGAGAGCAGAGCTAGGTGGCTAATTGGCTATGCTAAAAGATAACCGGAAAAATTACACGGCTACAAGAACAAAGGAAAAAACGGACTCGGGGCCAAGAAAACCCAGGTCAATGCATCTCATAAATGAAAACAACTTCCAAACTCTAATATGGGAAACTATGATGGTATTGTGCTATCCGCATTCCATTTTCCGCAACATTGTCTTCAATCAAATAGATTTACTAAGTTATCAACTTCCTACTTTCTAGCTAACATTATTCACTTCATTATGTAAAGTTGGTGACAACTAGCAAAATTAGTCATCCACCTGAAACCATGTAAAGTAACTAATAAGCATGAGTATGACAGAAAACATCTAGAAACAAAATTAGCAAGAACAGAAGTGTTTAATACTTGGACCTGTATCTACTACCCACATAGCTCAGCATGAATAAGAGATTCAAGAATCTGTATCTTCCATAAATTAGGATTATGACATGGTAATGTTAGTACTGATTAACAGAACGAACATGAATATTGAAGCAATCAACAATTTTCGTTTGTGATCTATAAATATCCGAAAAGACTTACAAGAACTCAAGTTGGCTAAATTAAGTATTGAAAGAACTAATCTAGGACTCCCCACAAACACAGTTAAAACAGAAAGCTCCTATTTTTCATCTTTATTGAAATATACAAGGTACAAAAGAAGAACAACATGTATCCCTTTTTTGTACAGAACCAATAAACAATCAAAAGCAAAGAGGAACCCAACTCACCAAGATAGAAGACAAACACCATCAACACTCTCACCTCCAACATACCCAAATCCTCTTTTTCACTTCCATCTTCATCCAAAATCCAAACTCAATTCACCATTCAAAAACCCATCGACCGCTTCGTCCTCAAAACCTGAATCAAACTCGAAGCATTCCTCCTAACCTTTTCATTATCAGTTCCCAACAAATTCACACATATCTCAACGACCCCTTCTTTCAAAACCTCCAAACTCACATCTTTACTATTACTACACAACAGAGTCAATGTCATCAGTGCATATTGCACCCCTCTAGAGCTCCCATTCCTCAACACATGAACCAAAACCCCAATGCACTCACTCACTTGCATCATATTTTCTCTACCTTCCTCACACTTCGCCAACAAACCCAATACCTCAACTGCCCGTTCCACACCCGACCAGGCCATACCGATCAGAACGGGAACCGCTCCACACTCCACGGCCCGTACCCGGTTATCCGGATACGAGCATATAGTGTATAGAGCTGTGGCAGCCTCCTTCTTTTCCCTCCCATTTCCCTCTCTTAGAAGGGAAACAAGAGCCCGAATCGCATACGGGTATTCCCCGATTGTAGCTTTATTCACTTCCACAACGGCCAGACTAGTCAAGGTCGTCGCCGCCACGGCCCGAGACTCGGATGACACTCCTCCGCCGCGCAGGGCGGCGACCACACGCCCGATCGCGCCCTCCGCCACCAAACCCACTTTATTATCATCATCCAAACTCAAATTCAACAGCAAGTTCAAAGCTTTATGCTGCAAATGGGCATCGTGCGAGTCGACACAGTTGAGAACAGCCGAAACGACGCCAGACTCGGTCAACCGGCGGCGGAGGGACGAGTCGCGCTTGGAGAGTTTACTGAGTTGCTCGAGCGAGTTGAGTTTGGAATTGATGGGCGAAGAAGGGGAGGTTAGGGTTGAGACTAGGGTTTGTGGATGATGAGGAGGGTGGTTGGATTGTGGTTTGGGGCGAGGGGCGGGGGTGTAATTGGAAATTAGGCTCCGTAAGGCATGGTTAGGGATGAGAGAAGGAGGTTCGGATAAGGGTAATTGGGTAATTGGACAAGTCCGGTGGCCGGAGTCTAACCACCGTTGGATTGACGACCGATCGAAGGTGTGACCCGATGAGAGTATAACAGGGTCCGACATTATCTCTAAGGAAATCGGGCATTTGAAGTCGTCGGCATCCATCCTCTCTCTCTCTCTTACTTTCTCTCTCTAGAAACAGAAAACGAAAGAAAGAGGGGTTTATGAGGTTTTTAGGTCATCCCATGGAGATGGACACTTCTGAAATACTCCTCCTCCTAATAAGATTAAGAGGTGGAGGTTTCTAGTAAATGACTCAAATACCCTCAAAGTTTGACGATTCTTTTGAAAGTAATGTTCAGTTTCGGTAATTTTCACTATTTTCGACAAACATAAAAGTACACAAGTTTTTGGTACAGGAAATGTACAAATAAGTAGTTGGTTTTGGACCACTCCGGGTTCCAAGAAGATGATCAGAGCAGTTCATGTTTTTCGAAATTATGTTTACTTATATTCTATAAAAAATAAGTTCAATTAGATACCGGTAAATGCTCTATCAGGTTATTCAATTTTTGGTTCAGAATTAAAAACTGAATATACCATTGAAGCATTCTTTTGCGGGGTACGATTAAATACTCCCTCTGTCCCATTTTGTTTGCTGAATAAATGGCCGAACTAGAGAAGAAGAAAAGAGGGGTATTTTGTGTGCGGTTCTTTTCATTTTTTCAACGGTTCTGTCGGTGCGTTTTGCCAGCAAAGGAGGGAGGGAGGGAAATGGATGGGAGCGGTTCCTTTTCAATGAGGACCTGGGAAAGCTGTCGCGACTGTTGGAACTTTTTCATTAATGCCCAAAAAAGCCTTGTTTTGATGAGTACAGATGATTGTGGAGGGGTATTTTGGGGATATTATAAAATATTTTGGTGTAATGGTCCAATGTATCACGGGAAAAGCCTACCGTTACGGGCCTGCTGAGAACTCATCATAAATGATGCACTGACGTTTCTTCTTACTACTATTCATGAACTACAAAGACGATAGATACCCTGGAGTTTTCAAATTTACAATTTAATACATAAGGTTCGAAAAATAACATTATCGTCCCTTACTCTGTTCAAACTTAATGGTTTCCTCTGGTCTCGGTTCTCACCGATCACCACAAAATTCGAAGGAAGGAAAAAAAACTATTTGTCACTCTTTCCTCTCTACCTCACCCCCACATCTCTCCTTTTAACGGGCATTGAAATTGAATTACCACCACGCCATTCTCCTAATCAAACGACAACCACCACCGAAGACCCCCTCCAATCCCACACATTTAATATATTACGAAACTTCTGGAGGCTATATATTCAGAACCTAAATCAATTAATAGGTTTATTGAAAGAATATAATGATAAGGTTAATCTTTTGTTATAGGTGGGAAGGGGTTTTTAGGAGTCATTGAAGAAGCAAGAGAGGGATGGCCAGGTAGCGGTTGAAGAAGCTAGATAGATGCACGGAAAAGTTAAGAGATTGATGTGCTATTTTATTGCTTGGTTTCAAAGACAAAATCCTAGGTCTAATGAGTGAATGACAAAAGAAGGTGGATATACGTAAAAGGAATTTGTGGATATGTATAAGCTTCCAACACTCTCTACCTTGCTACGTTATAATCACACTAAAACAACCTTGCGTGTTGACCAAAAAAGAGAGAGAGAGAGAAAGAATAAACTTGTGTGAATAAGAGGGTGTTGGTATGTCTTTTGTCCCAGCTCAATTTTTCTTTCATGCATGCAATATTAATGTTTAGATATTTGATATTCGCAGACTAACGTTGTAGAATAATAATTATGATTAATTTTTAAAAGAAATCAACTTAGCTAAGTGATAAATTAAAACAAGTTAATGGAATGATTACATATGTTAGGCGACTAAGATTAATTAGTTGATAAAACACTCTCTCCCAACACCTAGTAAGTCATGAAACATTGTCAAGGGACAACAAGATCCTCCACTATCTAAAGGGAACAAGACTACTCGTTTGGAAATTGGAAAAATTTGTCAGGTTAAGTTAATCGATCGGATATCAATCAATATGCTTTTGAGACGCGTTCATTTTACAAAAAACTATAAGTGTGCAAACTCTCAATCTGAAGATCACTGTGTTGCAATCGTATATCACATGTAAATGTAATATCATCAACATAATTTTTGCATTCGCCTATTTTCTTCCCCTATCGTAAAGAGGTAGCATTTGGGGCCATTGAAGGATATACTTCATGTTTGGAGGGTATATCCATATAATTTTTTAAGCTTAGTATGATCAGGGATGTCATCATCAACGACCTTTTCCATTGGTTTGGTGTAAATGAGTTGTGATTCACGAGTTTTTAAACTATGGCCACTGACATGACCTCAAAAATACTATGTTTAAGAAAGACGTTTAGCATGACTTTTTCCAAAGCTGAAAGCGAAATGTATTTTGAGGGAATTGGTAAAATGAGTAATTTTTGAGGCAGAGGTTTGAACACTTGTTGTACTTTGTGGGAAAGGCTGTGGAAACTGGTGGTTTAGTTTCCACTCTCCATGCCAAATTCACATAATTTTCCTGGGCTTTGGTCCCATTGTAAATCCAATTTTCCTGGGCTTTGGTCCCATTGTAAATCCAATCTACACAACTTTTTACTTGTTTAAGAAAAGTTGATAGGTTGGTATTTGGTAGTATCAATTTAGTAATTATCGTTAATTTGGCATTTTTTAACTAAGACTGAAGCAAATTCGATAACTGGGGAAGTGAACGAAGGGTGGCAGCCTCCGTTGGAGGGGTCTTTCAAAATGAATGTGGATGGTGCGTGGGTAAAGGAGTTGAATGGCGATGGTTTTGAGTGTGTGATTCGTGATTATAGTGGTAAGTTTAAATGGTGGGGGATTGTTGGTATTATCAAAATAAAATGGGTTTGTTTTTTGGGTTTTATCAAAATATTCCTTGTGCTTTGAGAAAGTTGTTTTTGTAGTGTTTTTGGTGTTCCCACATTGGCTAGTTAGGAGAAGTTTGAGTGGCAAACGGGCGGGCCAAGATATGGTTCAGAAGGACTTGGTATCAATACCACTGAGATAGGGTATTGATACCGTTGGTGCATTTGCGATCAGAAAGTTCTGGTATCAATAGCTCTGTCAGGGGTATCAATACCAGAGGGTTTAGTCGCGAACAAAATGTTCTGGTATCAATACCCCTGTGAGGGGTATCAATACCAGGGGGCTCTAGACTGAAACAACACAATGGTTCATTGAAAGTTGTAACTCAAACTTGGAAAGTTGTGACTCAAAACTTAAAGCTATTTACCAAGGGTTGTAACCTTAGTGAATATGGACATGTGAGTCTATAAATAGAACCCATGTCACATTAATTCGATACCAAATTTACTAGCGCTATTACTCTGCCAAAATTACTACAGAAATTCTTTCTTGTATTATTGCATCGTTACTCCGGAGAAACGGTGTCAATAATTCCTTGGTTCTTACGATCACTTTCTAGACTCGGTATTCTGTCTGTCCTTCATTTGTGCGAACGTAGGTAGAAGATCATTCGATCGGGTTTCGTTGTATCCTCGAGCAGATTCGCTATCAACCTAGAGCACACCAAACGGTGGGGGCAAATACTGTTTTCGAAAAGCGACATCCAGGGCCAGCCCAAGGGTTTGGAGAACCCTAGGCCTAGTTTAAAAAATGTGCCCTAAGAGTACAACACTTAAATAAATTTTTTAGCAATAATCACAATACAAAAAAATCGAAACAAATTGTTAGAAATAATGTTATTGATCTTGCTCGTACCAAAGGATTTATGAGCACTGATACAATCTGAATGAGTCGATCGAAATTGAATTGATGATGTGATTTCAGAGGGTCTTTGGTTTCGAGAACAATATATCAATTTTAAATTTGAAAGCAAAATTTTTTAGATAAATTTTTATTACCTCATGGATCCGGGACCCTATACTAGATAGAGTTTTTTTAAAATCTAGACCATTGATTATTACAAATCTAGACCATCGATCCTCTATGATACTGACAAATTAAGTATAGTGTATTTCTGCTATTGAACATGCATGTCTCTGCCTCAACAACATAAATAAATAACTTCAAAAAAGTAAGTACCACTACCAATATTCCTCACAAACTTTAAAGGAAAAATACAAAAAAAAATCATCAGCCAAAAATACTACAACCCTAAAACCCAAATTTAACTATGTGTAACCAAATTTGAAAAGGCCAAAAAAAAAAAAAAATTTTAAAAAGAGAGAATATTAACCCATAGTTTTTGGTACTTGACTACGCACATTACGTTGGGATGAGAAAACCTCCATGTTGAATGTAAAGAAAATAACCAGAACACCTCACCATCACAAAACCCATCAGCACGAGATTGGGACTAAAGGTCCAATGGTCATTACGATTATTTAGGCATTTTTCTAAGTAAGATTGGTCATTTTTTTTTTGGTTGGGCCAAAAAGAGTCATACTCAAGCCTATTATGAGAAAATATGAAAGTGTCCCAAAATTTTGGACTTTTGGAGTGCCCTAGGCCTAGGCCTAGGGCCTGGCGACATCGTAACGTGCCTTGAAGCAAGTTTCATCATCAACAAGTTCAAGTTTGGCGGAGACTCCCGGATTTTGCACCAACAGAAGCGACAGCACGTCCTCCATTCCTAATTTCACTTTAGAACTTTGTTGTTGAAAGCAGACATGCCATCACTGCCCTGAAAACAGAGCTTCGGCTATGCAAAGTGCAAATGACAGGCCTACAATTGCTTGGATTGGGGGTTGATTTGAGTAATTACATTTACTTTTTGGTTACAAGGCCATTCACATGAATGTACAAACGTTTCTCTGACCCCATATACTACTAATAACACCTCTTTTTGAGTCATGTCAAAGGTGCTAGACCCTAAAAGCTTTTTTTTGGTTCGATGGTTGGTCAAAAGTGTCCGGATTAGTTTACGCACAGTTCGACTAATTTCTTCCTGGTCTACTCAAAAGCAGGTCATGCACACTAATACAAGGGGATTCATATGAAATTACTCTCTTGCGGCTTGACCTCAATAATAGAACCCCCATCAAATTTTCGAAGTATAAAAAAAAAAAATAGAACCCCCATCAATTGTGTAGGGAGAAAAGTTTTAGCACCACTTAATATATGAAATGGTACAAATTAATTGCTTGAGAAAAGTCGACCAATCCATTTTTTGTCCAGTACAATGTACCTCCTACCATTCTTAAGTGGTTGAAAATATTGGTCACAATCAGGGCCGGCCCAAGGTATTTGGGTGCCCTAGGCCTAATTTGAAAATTATGCCCTAAATTTTTTTGTGTCCTTAGACCGAGCTTTCTAGATATTCGTGTTCCCGGGCTCAGCTCCTTAGAAATTTACCAAGCTTGGGCTCTGATCGAGCTCAAATTGGGCTTCTTATGTCTGGCTCGAGCTTGGCTCGCACTTGCTCGAAATGCACTTGAGTTGCCCAAGTGCTGGTGAATGGTGGGTGGTGTGTAGTGATGGATTTACCAGTGTCTCTCCGAAGAAGATTTTCTAAAACATCCAACGCCAGTCTACCATGAAGCTTTGACGGGAAATAAAAAAATCTCCCTTGCATTTACTTCTTCCCACATCGACCATTTAACAACTCAACAACCAATCCTTTGTTATAAATTATAATTGTTTAGACCTTTCAAAAAATATGATTGGGCCTCTTTTTTTTCTTATTGGGCTAGAAATGGGCTAGAAAACATCCATACTCAGAATTGCTGTTAAAAATCTTGGGTACGTCCCTATTTTTGGGATTTTCTTGGATGCCCTAGGCCCAGGCCTAATGGTTGGGCCGGCCCTGGTCACAATATGGGGAGTGGGGCTGATAGATTTGACTCGATTTGCTAACAGTAGTGATTAAAGATCAACCAAAACTGCCAACTTCGTTTTCTCATTCCTTTGGCCAATAAGTCAGCCTCACCGCTCACAGTACTCTAAGGGCACTGAATAATCACTCTACTTTCGTGTGTGTATCCTCGTGTGGTTGTTCATTTTCATGACCAAACAAATGTTAGGACATGAATCTGAAAATCTTGAAAATGGAAATCCAGAAAGCATAAAGATCAATTCCTGGATCGGATTCATTTCGTTGCAAACCAGGTTTACTGTTCACTTTTATACTTCTTACACAAAACCTTCTTTCTTCCTCGTCAGAAATCGTGGTATTGTAATTCCTTCAGTAAATTCTTCACATTATTGTAATGCTAGCCTTCTCTTGAACAACATACAACTTTCCACCCCCCGTTTTTTTTACATTTGCGATTTCCGCTAATGGTGGAAAAATCAATCTGGATTCTTACCATATAACTGCATGTGCTATGTTAATCGCATCAGACAAAGTCATATGGTTGGTCCCTCCCTCTTTTACCTACAACGTTGCATCAACTTGGGATGCCGCTAGGCTCATTCAATTCATTGACATTGTCTCCCGAAAAACATTCCTTACGTTAGGCACAGTTGGACGCCGTTGGACAGTTTTATCCTACGAAAGGAATTGCATATTACGTTTGGCAAGAAAGGAATTGCAGCATTTTTTTAGGGTATCCACAAGTCTTCCTCTATTGTCCTTGACAAGATTTGTTTTAACACAAAGCATTAAGGTCTCCCAATTTATTTACGTAAAGAAGTCCCCTCTTAGTTCTGTGATTCGCGATTTCTGGAAGATATCCCTCGATGTTTTTGCTACATCTAGTTCGATTGACTTTTATGTAATTGGAAGGCATGCGTTCCTCGACTCTATGTAAGTTTAATGGTTTCAAAGGAATTCTCATTCACCAAAAAAGAATGTTAAATTTAATTTACTGGTAAAAGAGGCTACAAACACTTCCTCTGTGACTACTTACATATACCATTAATTACAGGCACTACTGCAAAAAAAAGAAAAAAGAAAAAACACACAGGTCTACATAATCTTTCAGCTCCTATCGACCTTTAATCGCAGACATAGTAACATCATTCACAGAAACTGCTCCAAGATTTGCCGATGAAGAAGTGTCCGGTCTGCTGTCAGCTCCTTTAAAGATGAATGCAGGTTGCTTAGGGGGAGTAAGCACTGTTTCGTTACACAACATGAAAGCAACATCCGACATATTTGGCCTATCGGTGGGTGATTCTTGCACGCACAACAGACCGATGTGAATGCACCTCAGAACATCTTTACCCAAATATGAATCACTCATCGCTGAATCAACTAATTCCATGGCCTGGCCTTCATTCCACAAGCTCCAAACCTGAAACAAACGATACATGAACAACAATAACATCACTAAAGGAAAGCCCTCCTTTTTAAGTTTATCTCATTTACTACGAAATGATAGAATTCCAGTATTAGCACAAAAGAGTATACCAAATAGAAGGAAACCCTTCTGTTGTTGGCATTGACCATCTCTTTTTTGTGTAATATACTTGAGATTTTCAACATTAGTTAACTAGAGGATTTTCCATGAATACTAAGAAAATTTGACAAATGTATACACCCATTTACGTACATGCCCAATTAAATTCACAGAACTGTCCTTATAATAGCTGCTGTTCTTTCTGCCACTGATGACCTCCAAGAGCAAAACCCCAAAACTGAAAACATCAGATTTTACCGAAAATAGCCCTTCCATTGCATACTCAGGTGACATATAGCCACTGCAACCACAAATGTCAAACATGCATTAGAGTTTAATGGCTTCCTCGAACCTCTTAGTATCCCAACAAAAATACAGACTGGACATGCACTTACTATGTTCCGACCACCCTGTTTGTATTAGCTTGGATCTGGTCCCCTCCGAATCTTTTAGCCATTCCAAAATCTGATATTTTTGGATTCATTTCTGCATCTAGTAACACATTGCTGGCTTTTAGGTCTCTATGGATTATCCTCAGTCTAGAGTCTTGGTGAAGGTATAATAGCCCTCTAGCGATCCCCAAAACGATGTTGAAGCGCGTTTTCCAATCTATAAACGAGCCTTTTGTTCTATCTGGACAGACGTTTAAATTTAGTTCTAATCAAATCCAAGTTCATCCACGATTGCACAAACAATAATTCCATAAGTAGCAAAGAATGAACCTAACTAGGAAAATATTGCATACCAAAGATGAAAGAGTCCAAGCCTTTGTTTGGCAAGTACTCATAGATCAACATTTTCTCCTCTTTTTGAATGCAATATCCCAACAACCTCACAAGATTTCTATGCTGTAGTTTGGCAATCAGTGTAACTTCAGTCTTGAATTCCTCCACCCCTTGCCCTGAATTCTTCGCTAGCCTTTTGACAGCGATTTCTTGTCCATTATGTAGCCGACCCTACATTTAATCAATGTAAGGTGAGCTTAGACATTGTTCAACGGTCCAAAATTTGACTCTCCATTAGGAATATCAGTAAATTATACAAAATACCAGGACATTGGATTTCTAATGCACACTTCCACATTTCAATGCACTACATATTTGAACACAAGTTTCACAAATACCAACACCCTTCTAAAACCTCATCGACAGCTTAATGTGCTATTTTATCATCTTCCATATTCAAATATACATAACCGTAAGTAAGTTATATAATCGTGTCCATACCTTATACACGGTGCCAAATCCACCTTCGCCAAGCTTGTTGGCCACGGAAAAATTATCCGTGGCTGAGACAATGATGCTCAGGTCAAAATATGGTAATTCTGAATTTGTGCCACTTTCATCAAAGTGTTTTCCCCTTGAGGAAGCTTCAAGGGATGTTGTATTGTTGGGACTGAATAATAAATTTTGTTCTTCTCTTCTTTCTGTCATTAAGCACAAAAGAAAGTTAGGCAAAATACAATTAACTAAAAAGTCCTACTTGCTTGGTTCGACTGTTTCAGAAAATAGAGTAAAATGCAATGGACAAATTAAACCTGTAAAGTTCATTGTTTTACTAAAACTATGAAATGGCAACGACAAAATGAACAAGAAAGCCGGCTTGGTGACATGATTTGATTCGTTAACTTGTTATACAACGCATAATTTTGTAGTTATTTTTTGTTTGTTGATGTTGATGTTTTGAATAGAACCGTTCAATGGACGTTATATTCTCATTTCCGGAATCCATTCATAAGACTGTTGCTGCGACTTCAAATATTGTAGTTATTTTACCTTTTCTTTTCTTCACCACCAACCAACAAAATAAGCAGAATGTGAGAAGCAAAGCTGCAGTAACAGAGGCCGCTATAGCTGCCACCATGCCCTTCTTCCCATGAGACTGTTGCTGCGACTTCAAATATTGTTCTGAAAATACGGCAAAAAAGAAGTTGATTTGTCGTCTCTTACCGACGAAAATTAAACGTAACTCTTTGTTGTTTTCTTCTGTTGGATTAGATATAAAATTAATGTGAAAAGGTCAAGTTTAGTACTGAACAGGAGATATGCGTTGCAACCACTTTTGTATTGAACTTTATTATAGGAGGGACAAATGAGAATGATAGGTAGGGCCTTCTGCAATTAAAATACATGGAGGTGTCGCTGGGCACTCATTGTCACAGATTGATTACTCAAGTTTTGAATCAATCATTTGTTCTAGATAACAAGGAAATTTTGACTTAAGCAACGAAACTTGCAAATTTGAAACAATGTTTGCACATTTTATTTCTTATCGGAGCCCCAAATACACGACCCTGTTTAGATGTCAAGAAATGATAGAAAAAGATGACAAAATTAATTTTTCTACCTATTTTAAATTTTTTAGCGTGTTTAATTACCAGAAAAATAATTTGACCTACACAAATAATATTCCCAAACACGACTCACTTTTCCTTAAAAACACATCCAACAAAAGATAGTAAATTTAGCGTCGCGAGAAAGTTCTCTCTTAATCATTCTCAATATTTTTGAATCAAAATAAATAACTTTCCCATTGTTTTCCTTTCTTGGCAAATGAAAATTTAAAATTTGGGTTTCTTGCAAAATTCTTCTGTCAAATGAATACTCGTGACCCAACGAGGGTTGCCTCCACTAGTCAGGGGGTTTGCTCTCACCCTGGAGGTGTGAATTCGATTCTCAGGGGTAGAACAACTAGTTGGGAGGTGAAAGTCCATGTGGGTAGTCTCATGGTCGCGTCTTGTGGTCCACCTTTCTAACTGCTTTCCATGGGTTTCGGTTCCTACACCAACCCTATGTGAATTAGTCTAATCTCGTCTTATCTCGTTTGGGCTCGGAAATACTTTCTTTTGTCAAAAAAGAAAAGAATTAAAAAACACTTAGTGGGAGCATAAGTTTTCTTTCTTAGAAATCACTCCAATTGACTTTTCCTTTTAAAATATCATAGTTTTCTTTAACCTTTGTTTTCCATGGCAGCCCATTATGATATGCCTGACAAAATAACTCAAATTATTTAGCAAGCACACAAAATTAAGAGCAGGAATTGATTGCATACCATATTCAACCGCATCAACCCGAATGTATAAATCCTGCCCCCCACTTGTAAACACTCTGGAGTCGATCAAATCCCCAAACCACATCACACACCCAGTCCCATCGCCCCCATGAGAAACATTCGCACTAGCATACGCATTGCACGTGCAGTTCCGCAAGCACTCTGACTCACACTCTTTCAACGCCACGATACTCTTGTTCACACGTGCCGTCCACGTGTTCGGCACCTTCGCACGCTCGACCTTCACGAAACCATCCCCGTTCCCGCACACGTGCCCGCCCTGCTTCCTCACGCAGCCGCCCGACCCGTCCCTCAAGTACCAGTCACTTGCCGACTTGGGCTCGAAGCCGGGCAGGCACGTGCAGTCGAACTGGCCAATGCCTGCGTTATTCGGGTCGCAGTTTCCATTCGGGCCGCAGTAATTATAGGTGTCGCATTGGTCTTTCGGAGCTGAAAAAAACAGGTCCCAACGATGCTCGTTATCGTGCCACGTCATCCTCTCGAGCTTCCCGGATTCGTGCAGTACCATCTTTGAGAAAATGGAGGCGTTACGGATAAAGTAACTCAAATATACCTCGTCCTGATTTTCGACGTAACTGAGGCTGAATATGAAGTTAGGTGTCATGTCGGGTACACCGCTCCACCCGCGCCCAATCCACGAACCCGCCCGCCAATTCACAACCGAACCCTTGTACAGAAACAACTGCGGAGACCCTTTAAGGTCCATTTTAAAAGAGTACTCCCCCAGTCCCGGGTCGTCAAGCGACTTCCAAGCTGTCACGAACCGGTTCAGACCGGATTTTTGGTCCACTCCGAATTTCATGTAGGAAAGCACAGTATCCGTAGGATAATCAAAGCTCTGCCACACAACTACCCTGTTGCTATCAAGCAACACCAAATTTCCTGTATCTAATAGCTGAGCCAAGGAGTTTCTCGCCAGTGTCGGATTCGAAACATTTGTGGACCAGATCGGATTGTTCCGGTCTGGACCGGTTATGACGAGGTTTCCGGTGCTGTCAAATGAGAGGGAACCGGATGTGTCGTTGATTGGGTCGCCTCTGTTAGCGACCCAAACAACGGTTTGTTCAGAAACGTTGTTGTACCATATTCCGAGGTACCGGTTTGTTGATTTTCCGGGGGTAAAGAACCCCAAGGCAAAGGTTTGATTACCGGAGATTAACAAGTCACCATCTTTGAGGGATTGGGTTGTGTTTACGATGTCGGTGGGGGTGCAAAATTGAAATTGGAATTGGAATTCAAGAAGTAGGAAAATGGAACAGAGGATCTTAGTTTCAGGAGACATGGGTCTGGTTTAAGTGATTTGTTTTTCTCTGTTGTTGTTTTTGAGGAAGAAGAAGTGAGCCACTCGTGAGCTCCTCTGTTTTCTTTTCGCTTTTGATGAGGTTGAAACGAAACGAAATAGGCGACGGAGTTGTTGAAAACATTAACTACTGCGTACCTTATTTTGATGATTGGCCAATTGTTTCTTTTCTTCACCACCAACCAACAAAATAAGCAGAATGTGAGAAGC
This sequence comes from Gaultheria prostrata, assembly GCA_036023075.1. Taxonomy (NCBI): domain Eukaryota; kingdom Viridiplantae; phylum Streptophyta; class Magnoliopsida; order Ericales; family Ericaceae; genus Gaultheria; species Gaultheria prostrata. Next base: position 38,294 of record JAXBDA010001037.1, on the reverse strand, counting down.
AAAGCTGCAGTAACAGAGGCCGCTATAGCTGCCACCATGCCCTTCTTCCCATGAGACTGTTGCTGCGACTTCAAATATTGTTCTGAAAATACGGCAAAAAAGAAGTTGATTTGTCGTCTCTTACCGACGAAAATTAAACGTAACTCTTTGTTGTTTTCTTCTGTTGGATTAGATATAAAATTAATGTGAAAAGGTCAAGTTTAGTACTGAACAGGAGATATGCGTTGCAACCACTTTTGTATTGAACTTTATTATAGGAGGGACAAATGAGAATGATAGGTAGGGCCTTCTGCAATTAAAATACATGGAGGTGTCGCTGGGCACTCATTGTCACAGATTGATTACTCAAGTTTTGAATCAATCATTTGTTCTAGATAACAAGGAAATTTTGACTTAAGCAACGAAACTTGCAAATTTGAAACAATGTTTGCACATTTTATTTCTTATCGGAGCCCCAAATACACGACCCTGTTTAGATGTCAAGAAATGATAGAAAAAGATGACAAAATTAATTTTTCTACCTATTTTAAATTTTTTAGCGTGTTTAATTACCAGAAAAATAATTTGACCTACACAAATAATATTCCCAAACACGACTCACTTTTCCTTAAAAACACATCCAACAAAAGATAGTAAATTTAGCGTCGCGAGAAAGTTCTCTCTTAATCATTCTCAATATTTTTGAATCAAAATAAATAACTTTCCCATTGTTTTCCTTTCTTGGCAAATGAAAATTTAAAATTTGGGTTTCTTGCAAAATTCTTCTGTCAAATGAATACTCGTGACCCAACGAGGGTTGCCTCCACTAGTCAGGGGGTTTGCTCTCACCCTGGAGGTGTGAATTCGATTCTCAGGGGTAGAACAACTAGTTGGGAGGTGAAAGTCCATGTGGGTAGTCTCATGGTCGCGTCTTGTGGTCCACCTTTCTAACTGCTTTCCATGGGTTTCGGTTCCTACACCAACCCTATGTGAATTAGTCTAATCTCGTCTTATCTCGTTTGGGCTCGGAAATACTTTCTTTTGTCAAAAAAGAAAAGAATTAAAAAACACTTAGTGGGAGCATAAGTTTTCTTTCTTAGAAATCACTCCAATTGACTTTTCCTTTTAAAATATCATAGTTTTCTTTAACCTTTGTTTTCCATGGCAGCCCATTATGATATGCCTGACAAAATAACTCAAATTATTTAGCAAGCACACAAAATTAAGAGCAGGAATTGATTGCATACCATATTCAACCGCATCAACCCGAATGTATAAATCCTGCCCCCCACTTGTAAACACTCTGGAGTCGATCAAATCCCCAAACCACATCACACACCCAGTCCCATCGCCCCCATGAGAAACATTCGCACTAGCATACGCATTGCACGTGCAGTTCCGCAAGCACTCTGACTCACACTCTTTCAACGCCACGATACTCTTGTTCACACGTGCCGTCCACGTGTTCGGCACCTTCGCACGCTCGACCTTCACGAAACCATCCCCGTTCCCGCACACGTGCCCGCCCTGCTTCCTCACGCAGCCGCCCGACCCGTCCCTCAAGTACCAGTCACTTGCCGACTTGGGCTCGAAGCCGGGCAGGCACGTGCAGTCGAACTGGCCAATGCCTGCGTTATTCGGGTCGCAGTTTCCATTCGGGCCGCAGTAATTATAGGTGTCGCATTGGTCTTTCGGAGCTGAAAAAAACAGGTCCCAACGATGCTCGTTATCGTGCCACGTCATCCTCTCGAGCTTCCCGGATTCGTGCAGTACCATCTTTGAGAAAATGGAGGCGTTACGGATAAAGTAACTCAAATATACCTCGTCCTGATTTTCGACGTAACTGAGGCTGAATATGAAGTTAGGTGTCATGTCGGGTACACCGCTCCACCCGCGCCCAATCCACGAACCCGCCCGCCAATTCACAACCGAACCCTTGTACAGAAACAACTGCGGAGACCCTTTAAGGTCCATTTTAAAAGAGTACTCCCCCAGTCCCGGGTCGTCAAGCGACTTCCAAGCTGTCACGAACCGGTTCAGACCGGATTTTTGGTCCACTCCGAATTTCATGTAGGAAAGCACAGTATCCGTAGGATAATCAAAGCTCTGCCACACAACTACCCTGTTGCTATCAAGCAACACCAAATTTCCTGTATCTAATAGCTGAGCCAAGGAGTTTCTCGCCAGTGTCGGATTCGAAACATTTGTGGACCAGATCGGATTGTTCCGGTCTGGACCGGTTATGACGAGGTTTCCGGTGCTGTCAAATGAGAGGGAACCGGATGTGTCGTTGATTGGGTCGCCTCTGTTAGCGACCCAAACAACGGTTTGTTCAGAAACGTTGTTGTACCATATTCCGAGGTACCGGTTTGTTGATTTTCCGGGGGTAAAGAACCCCAAGGCAAAGGTTTGATTACCGGAGATTAACAAGTCACCATCTTTGAGGGATTGGGTTGTGTTTACGATGTCGGTGGGGGTGCAAAATTGAAATTGGAATTGGAATTCAAGAAGTAGGAAAATGGAACAGAGGATCTTAGTTTCAGGAGACATGGGTCTGGTTTAAGTGATTTGTTTTTCTCTGTTGTTGTTTTTGAGGAAGAAGAAGTGAGCCACTCGTGAGCTCCTCTGTTTTCTTTTCGCTTTTGATGAGGTTGAAACGAAACGAAATAGGCGACGGAGTTGTTGAAAACATTAACTACTGCGTACCTTATTTTGATGATTGGCCAATTGTTTCTACTGTGCTTTTATATGGTGGGCTCTCACTCCAACTCCAGAGACGGAGGGTGTGGAGAGTGACACGTGTCATCCCTGATTTTTGGATATGCATATTGATGAGTTATTAATCAACAAAAATTAGTAATTTTTTAATATTAAGTATGTTGATGAATGACTAGTGTATATAAATGTGTATCTTTTCTAGTACTAGAAATAATTAAGTATAGAACACTTGTGCTTTTCTTATAGTAGTAATTACTCCCTCCATTCGTAAAAATAGTCCACTAGCGACAAAATCACCAATTTTTAGATAAAACAATAAAACACTTCCATTCATTTTTTGACACAAATTGGAATAACTATTTGAAATTTCTATCCAAAAATTTGAATCATTTTATAGTAGTAGACTATCTTTGTAGGATGGAGAAAGAGACTATTGATTTTGAGTGTCGCCTCCGAGTTGGAATTTTGGCTCCGTCCCTATCCCATCTCTGGCCCTTGGGTAGTAAGCCGATGGTGCACATACGGGCATGTGAGGCCATCACCGGGGTCCGATACAAATAATTTGAAGTTGTTCATTAATTTTAAAATAATTTTTCAGTTGTCATTGTAAAAATCAGTTCAATATATATAAGTGTAAGTATTTGATCCAATCTTTCAATTTTTCATTCAGGATATAAGAAAATGGATCAAGTACCTACACTTATTTGATTCAAAAAGTATGTTTTCAAATATGTTGATAAACAGAGCATGCACAGACGTCCTTGCGGAGACCACCTCGGGTCTTACAAAGATGATCCGAACGGTTCATTTTTCTTAATTTTTTTTTGTGCTCTTGTTAAAGATCAGCTCAATCGGATATTGATCAGGGCTTTTCCAGAATTCGTAGGGGCCCACCACTGTGTTTCGCCCTATGAAGAGTATTAAAAAGTCCTTAACGGTATCCGATTGAGATATTTTTTTTAAGGGCCTAAGAAAAAGATTTTAAGAAAAAAGATGCTTCGGATCATATTTGTGGGACCGAGGTGGGCCCTGCAAAGACGTTTGTGCAGGATCTATAACGTCTGTGGGAATAGCAGCGTTGTATTCGATTAAGTTGATATTTAATTTGGCCACATGAAAAATAGTTTTAAATTAATGAATGGCTTGAATTATTCGTATGGGACCCCAGAGTAAACACATGCATGCATCAATTTGTGCAGCATCGGTGCCCGTAGCGTACTCATACTAGGAACTGGTACTGTGGATGGTACTCGGTGCCAATTAAACGAAACACGTACTGAAAATTTTCTCATTGACATTTAACTTATCTCGAAAGCACCGACAATATATCAAGTTGTACCCAACACAAAACTGATTGTACAACAATGATTTTGCTCTAGAGGTTCCTTGGTATAAAAGTGTTAAACTATAATTAGCACCTGAAATTTGGCATTGAACTATTATTTGATGTTAGATTCCTCACTACAAGAAAATATAGTATAGGCGACTGGAGTATTTGCCCCGGGCGTTTTGCGGTGGCAAACGGCCACTAAAATGACCGGACAATAGAAGCGGTCGCAAGCAAACTTTATAGCAACGGATCGCCCCCGTGGCAAAAAATAAAATAAAACGTAAGACAGATTATTGAGTTCCCGGTTTTTTTTTTTCCCTCCCTTACTTTTAGTGAAAAATTGAAAAAGGACTCAATATCTCGCATCGTTACGGCTCATGTGAAGCCAACGTGGAGTTTATCTATGTCCAACCATGTACATTTGACTTACGAAACACTAGCATAAAACCCGTGCTATGCACAGAATTAGGGATACCCAACCCGAAAATGAATAGTGGTCAGGCCTGAGTCCCATTTCCCACACCCAAATCAGGTTTGGGCGGGTATGTGAATACCCAAACCGAATGCGCCCAAATATATTTATTAGCATTAGTAATAATAAAATTTGATCATACATAAACACATTTTTATGTGGCCCGCGGCTACCCGACCCTAACGGACTGGACATGCGGGAATCACCCCAACCCGAAAATCTAAAGGGTCGGATCTAGGGCTCATTACCCATACCTGAATCGGGTTCAGGTAATGGTTCGGGAAGGGATATTAAAACATGTCAGGTTCAAATTTTTCAATACCTGCAAAACCTGACTCGTGACCATCCCTACACGGGTTGTACTCTAATACTTAATAGATAAAGACCTAATAACAGAAAAATAGAAGTACAACAAATAAATAATTTCAAAGTATTAAATATGTTGCAAATGTGGATTGAATAATTATCACATAACATGTACATTTTCTTTAGTGAAAATGATGTCACCATATTGTAAGCTGGGAATTGATTCCTAATTGCTATGCGATCGTTTCATAATATAGAACTAAAATTGAAATTCCTACATAGTAAATCTCATGCACTATGCATCCTCTAAATTGAATAAACTTAAGAAGTTTGGACTAATTAGGACTTGATAGAAAACTAAACACAAAAACTCTTTTATACTTATGATAAAGTTGCAAAAGTCATTCGGGAAAAAGTTAAAAAAACAAAAAATAATAATGATGCAATTATCATTTGAGAAACTGATTTCTTATAGACCAATTCTAGCAAGTAGTTAGGCATTTGAAGACAGTGCAATTCGTCAATGTGCACACACACGCGCACACACTCCTAACCCCACATTCAATCCCCAAAAATCATGTATCTAATAGTATCTCAGTATACTAAGAAAAACTTTATACATTTTGTAGACTACAAATTTACTCTATCTAATAGTATCTCAGTATACTAAGAAAAACTTTATCTCATCTCTTTTTCCTAAATTTCTAATGTTGTTACACTTCAAGTTTGATTAATGTTAAGGTTTAATGAAAAGTTTCGAAGTACTTACTATCGTTCAAATTTGAGAGCACAATTGAGCGCTCGACTTACAACTTGAAATGACAACTTTATTATTGAAAAATTAGGTAGCCAATCCTGTCATGGTAACTTTGAATTTCAAAGTTCATTCACAAAGATAGTTGAGATAATTAGTTTTATTTTTTCAAAGTTCGAAAGAGTTTTAATCTTTCTATATTCTATAATTGCGGGTAATGTAATTGAGATAATTAGTTTTAGAGTTCCAAAATTAAAATTTGAAATAAAACAAAAAGACAATAATGAAAGTCAAGATTCAATATTTTGGAGTTCAAAAAACAGTCATGGAATGTCGATCATGATATGATTTGATCATGCTACAATGCTTACTTTATTTTTTCATCACAATCCAATCAAGTCATGATCGACATTCCATGACTGTTTTTTAGAGAACCCAATTTGTCAAACCAGATCAGTCCATTTCCGACCCTTCGACGCCATACTCAGACTGCTAACTAGAAAAACTCCAACCACACAACCATTGTTGTGTAAAACAGGGTATATGTGGAGTGGGCCCGGTCTGAATCTAATTGCGGTTTCTAGAGGGAAAAAATTAGTGCCGGACGCGTGGCACTCAAATTAACTCGACAAGTCTTGCTAATAAATCTAATTTCTTGATTTAACGGGTTTGGACCGAGAAATCTCCAGGCCCAGTATGTTTTAACTCGAAAAAAGCCCATAAAAAACCACAAGTGTGAGAGTAACTCACGGTGGAACAATGGCCCAGCCCGGTGAAGGGAAATCGCGGTGGAGTTTTAGTCCGGTAGAGGTCCAAATCCGGTGGAGGGCCCAAGCTCGATGAGGCAAGGACCCGGTGTAGTGAACTCGGCGAAGCTAGACACGGCGGAACTAGGTGCGGTGACGTCCCAATCTCGGTAGAGCGTAGCTCGGTGGAGCATAGCCCGGCGGCGTGACGGCGTAGTTCGGTGAAGCAACCCAGTCCGGTGGAGAGACTCGACTCAGTCCGGTGAGGCCAAACACGGTAGAGCTAGTTACGGCGGAGCAAGGGTCCAGGGGAGGGACCATCTCGGAAGAGCCCATGGGCAGTGAAGCTCGATCTCGGTAGAGCGCAATCCGGTGGAGGCAATCCCGGTGGGGATAGTCCGGCGGAGCAACGGCCTAGCGCGGAGGAGCGCTTGGCTCGGTGGAACACTTAGCTCGGTAGAGCGTCATGGGGACGGTGATGCATGGGTCGGTGGAGCTCATCCCGTTGGAGCAAAATGCTCGGTGGAGTCATTTGGTTCGGTGGGGGCAAAAGCCCTGGTAAATTCCTTTTTAAATGCATGTGCTGTTGGACACATGGTGGAGTTGTGGAGTTGATAAAAGAATTTTTATCAAGTGCATAAGGCAATGAAATTGCCATGAAGCCCATTGACTGTACCCAGTGTTCTTCCTTTTGTTTTTATTAATGGACAATTGGGAGGTGAATTCAAGTCACAAAATTTATATTTTTTGGAGCATCTCATTAACTTTGACACGACACGGTTCGGGCATGACTCAACAAATATCAAAATTATTCCGAAATGTGACCCGATTGTGTCACGACCTATCTCACTCAAGCCCTCGGATCAGAGGAGATATCGCGGGCATCGATTATGATACCCCGGAGGACAGGGACATGACGAGGATAGATGTCGACTCCCAAACGGACCCGGAAGATTTAGTCCGCCCCAGTCGACTTGGCAGGACCGGAGGGGAAGCCATTTAGAGGCTTGGCAGCGGTTTCGGCACGACTGAAGAGATCGTGACCGCGCCGCTTTTCGGGATTACTGGAGATTTTGTGGTTTGGTGGCTAGGAACAAGGGTTCATCGCGGAGAGGCACCCGCGAGGGCACTTGCGGAGTAGTATCTGCAGGTGTCGCGGGGTCCGCGGCCTAGCAGTGCGGAAGGAATATTTTCGCACTGTTTGTGTGACACATGTCCGAACTTTAGTAGTCCACTTGGCCCAGAGGAGAGGTCAAGTGGCCTATAAATAGGACACTCTCCCCTCATTTAGGGAGAACTTTTAGAGAGATGGAGAGAGCGATTTTAGAGAGAGAAACACTCTTCCTACAGACAAAATCGCACTCGACTCTTGCTCTAATTGGGTGACGAATTTCTACCAAGGATTCTTCCCTACTGTTTGCCTTGTTCTTCACCAGTCCATAGATTCTCCACTAGTCCCTTCTCACTGATGATCTACTATTCTCATCCCTAGTCAGTTTAATCTTGATTTACTTACCCACGAATTTTACTATCTTACACGGTTTTGTCTGGTTGCTTGGAAAATCAAACACTAGTCTTCAAGGTTGTGTAACGTTTCATCTTGAAACATTATGATGATTGTGTGCCCTCTACTTGTTTGATAATTTGCCTCTGAGAGGAGCATGTAATTGACCTCCTTTCGTTCGTGTTTCGAACAGAGTAAAGAACTAAAGACAACCACTAAATCCCTTATTACTTTCTCAATATTATGGAATTTTTGGTTGTTTCATCTGCCATTAGAAGTTTTACGTCTCAAGAAGTATTACGATCTGGTGAGGTTGCTTACAAAATGTAAAAATGCAAGAAAATCTAATTAACTTTTTATATTGTGAGACATGGGATGCTGTGCCAAATCAAATCTTTACATCAAGGTTTAAGTTTGAGTTTAGAGGATATGATTGGAAATGTGTGGTTCTCAAGGTTCTGGGTCTAATTTTGGGTATGAAAACTTATACTCCCAGTCATGTGGTGCTTCACGACCTCTCCTGTCACACTGATATTCATGGATTGTCTAGCCACATGCTTCATCACAAAATTCCTCACAGCCACAAGAAGTCGAGGATTTGTTGTAAAGGAAAATTTGGAATAGATATGCTAGTTGGGACTCAATCTTGATTGGGAAGGTCTGGGGAAGAGAAATGCAGTTCCCTAGAACTATGAATTACTAGTTGATAGCACAAAGATGAAGAAACTAATGGCTGATTGATGTGCCATCACTTGGGTTGGTAGGAGAGACCTTAGCATTTAATATGCCGATGATAGATTTTCAGTTTCTTTTTTTGGTGGTTAGCAATTGCATGATTTTGTATTTAATCATGGCATGGCTATATAATGGATTATCAATTTATTATGTAGTCTGCAAATTTGATATACGGCTTTCTCTGCACTACTTATTGCAAATTTGGCGCTACGGCTTTCTTTGCTATATTTATCGGAATTGGAATGCATTCATATACAAATTTTTCATTTACTCTGTAGTTTCCGGATGCGGCAAGTGGATATCGAAGAGTGAGAGAGTCTATCGGAGATGACACCTCACCGGTCGAGCAAAATTATACAACACCAACACGTTCTCTAGGACCTGATGAGCAGGTACATTTATACAATTTTTTTCATGATGAATTGTCCTTGAATTCATGCTCCCAATCCCAGTCTAAGGTATTAGAACACGTGGTCTAAATTTTGGTGCATAAAAACTTGAACGCTTTGCTTTTGTACCTATCCAATAACAAGTGGTTCTAGGTAGTTAAGGACTGAGAAAGGCCCAGACTACTAATACATCACAGTGAATAGAAGTCCTCTTTTAATTACTTCTTGGGTGAATGGCTGAGGGTAAGGTTATATAGTCTCCGGCTGGTTCTGCCGAGTTGTGGCTTGGCATGTTTCTTTCTTAAATACTTCACTCCTCGTATCGAAGTGGATTTAATGAACTTTATTTAGAACAAGAAAGAGAGACCACAACCCCAAGTCCTCCTATGATTCTTGATTAGATGTAGGAATATCTTCTAAAGAAGGATACATTGGAGTTTCAAGAATGAACCACACCTTCATGCAAATTCTGGTTTATACATTTGCAGTTTTTCTCCTTGTTTTTCAAATATGTTTCTACTTGTTCTTGTCTGGTTCATCGAGTCTTTCATTCCACACCATTCAACACGTACACACCCCTCCCAGCTAAAAATGAACAGAACAAACTGAACATTGCTTAGTTTGGACCTTAGTTTTAGTATTTATGTTTCTATTGTGTTCTCATTTTATGCTATTGAAGGTTATCATCCCTTTGTTGATGACTGAAGAGTAGAGGCAAGGGTACTTATTCTATCAGCTGTCAATTTATTGGCTGTGCATATTTTGGTTTTGGAGAGCCTATACTATCTTCTTATTCATATTCCATGGTTAATAAAATGTTTGATTGGTGCTTCATGCTGGGGAAACTAAGTTTGCATACATCAATGTCCTAGAAAATTTCAAGTTCTAATGCTTGACTTTTGTGACTTTGCATGTTCTCAAGTCTGTATGATTGATTGTATTTATTTTTTCCCTTCTAAAAAGGCAATAATTTTTACTACACCTCACCGTTGGAGGGAGTCGTAGGACACCACCACTTTGTCGAGGTCCTGATGCAATGAGTAGATCTTCTATATATTACCATATTGTATGTATCATTTGGAAAGACCTCACTGAGGTGTAAAAATACCTAGTGATTTTGTTAGCCCCTATTTTACATTGCGTTCTTGTAATAGTGAAGTTCTAATTGCATTGTGATCTAATTTTGAGTGTTGTCCATGAACATAACTTTGAATTGTAAATGCTTGTTTAGGTACTGCTCTTCATTGCAAGGAGAATTTTGCTAGTATCTCAATTAAAAAACAAATGCTTCTATATATATTTGGCAGATGCTCAGGAAAAAGATCGGCGGAAGAATGCGATTGATTAAGGCATACTTTTTGTGTGTGTGTGTGTGGGGGGGGACGCAATTGAATATGTTTCTCTTGACTAGTTCATCTTTTTTTTTGACGGAATCTTATTTTTATTTTCACTGTCTATGCATAGGACTCTGTATTTGCGACGGGGGTATCCCGTTGCAAATGCTTTTGTAAAAATAATTTTTGTTTTTTTTTGCGGTGGGAACATCCCGTTGCAAATTTTGTTCATTTTTTTGCGACGGCATTTTCCCGTCGCAAAGAGCTTTTGCCCCCCCCCCCCCCCCCTTCTGCCACAGGCCATTCCCGTCGCAACTCTATTGCAAAAGCCCTTTTGCGATTTTTTCCCTTGGCTAAAAGCATTAATTCTTGTAGTGCCTTATTGCCCAAGTCATTCAGCTAATTTATTTATTTATTTATTTGAAGTGTAAGTATTGGCGCATAATCCATCATCTAAATTTCAGAAGTACATTTCTTGTAGCAGTATCCATACGCTACATTTTTTACGTTTCGCCGTATCGATGTACCTAGCCTGTGCACGTGCTTGATAGGTGCAAGGTTCTAGTAGGGCCCTTTTTTTGTTGGATTACTTTTTTGAGGACTGGATAATCTAAGATGATGAATTCATGATACGTTTTGGTTTCAAAACTAAAGACTGGTTAATTCGAAAAAAAAAAACCAAGATTGTTGATGAGGATAGGTAGACATATTGAGTCGACCTGTATGCTTGATAGCAAGGTCATGAATGTCGTAACGTATCAGCCGGTACGTACTGATTTTGTATAGAAACGTTATCAAAAACTGAATTTGTATCTCCCTCTGTTGTTCTTGACAAGCTAGATTTGTTTGTTTTAACACTCAGCATTAAGTTCTCCCAATTTGACAAGCTAGATTTGTTTGTTTTAGCACTCAGCATTAAGTTCTCCCAATTTATCTACATTAAGTAGTCCCCTATTAGTTATATGATTTGCAATTACTGGAAAATATCCCACGATGTTTTAACTATATCTAGTTCGATTGATTTTTATGCAATTGGAAGGTATGCATGTGTTCCTTGACTCTATGTAAGTTTGGTGGTTATGAAGGAATTCTCATTCACCAAAAAAAGAATGTTAAATTCTAATTTACAGGTAGAAGAGGCTACAAACATGTTCTCTGTGACTGCTTACATATACCATTATAGCCACGACAAAAAAAAAAATTAATGATAGCAAACAAATTATAAAGACACCTCATTTTCGTAAAAGAGGAAGTAAGAACACATTACATAATCTTTGAGCTCCTATCGAGCTTGAATCACAGAAATTGTTACATCACTTGCCGATGAGGAAGTGTCTGGTCCTGTCTGTTGTCAGCTCCTTTAAAAATGAATGCGGGCTGCTTAGGAGTAAGTGTTGTTTCATTACACAACATGAAAGCAACATCCGACATGTTTGGCCTATCGGTGGCTGATTCTTGTACGCACAACAGACCGATGTGAAAGCACCTCAGAACATCTTTATCCGATTTTGAATTGCTCATTGTTGAATCAACTAATTCCACAGCCTGGCCATCATTCCACATGCTCCAAACCTGAAACAACCGATACATGAACAACCATACCATCACTAAAGGAAATCACTCCGTTTTAAACACTCATTGTTGTTTTATTACAAGATGATAAAATTCTAGCATAAACACAAAAGAGTATACCAAATAGAAGGAAACCCTTCAGGTATTGGCATTGACCATCTATTTATTGTGAAACATACTTTAGATTTTCGACATTAGGAGCTTTGTTAACCAAAGGATTTTCCATGAATAATAAGAAAATTTGACAAATGTAAACATTTGTTTACGTACATGCCCAATTAAATTCACAGAATTGTCCTTATAATAGCTGTTGTTCTTTCTGCTAGTAATGATCTCCAGGAGCAAAACTCCAAAGCTGAAAACATCAGATTTTACCGAAAATTGCCCTTCCATAGCATACTCGGGTGACATATAGCCACTGCAACCACAAATGTCAAACAAGCATTAGAGTTCAATGGCTTCCTTGCACCTTTCTCCATATCCCAACACAGATATACATAATGGAAATTCACTTACTATGTTCCGACCACCCTGTTTGTAGTAGCTTCGATCTGGTCCTCTTCGAATATTTTAGCCATACCAAAATCTGATATTTTTGGATTCATTTCTGCATCTAGTAACACATTGCTGGCTTTTAGGTCTCTATGGATTATCCTTAGTCCAGAGTCTTGGTGAAGGTATAATAGCCCTCTAGCAATCCCCAAAATGATGTTGAAGCGCGTTTTCCAATCTATAAACGAGCCTTTTGTTCTATCTGGACAAACATTGAAAGTTAGTTCTAATAAAATCTAAAATCATTCACCATTGCCGAAACAATAATTCCATAAGTAGCAAAGCTGAACGTAACTAGGAAAATATTGCATACCAAAGATGAAAGAGTCCAAGCCTTTGTTTGGCAAGTACTCATAGATCAACATTTTCTCCTCTTTTTGAATGCAATATCCTAACAACCTCACTAGGTTCCTGTGCTGCAGTTTAGCAATCAGTGAAACTTCAGTCTTGAATTCCTCTACCCCCTGTCCTGAATTCTTTGCTAACCTTTTGACTGCGATTTCTTGTCCATTATGTAGCCGACCCTGCATTTAGTCAATGCATGGTCAGATTAACTTTGTTCAAACGGTCCAGGAATTGACTGTCCATTAGGGTCATTAGGATTGTCAATAAGGTGAACAAAAAGCCAGAGCATTAGATCTCTGATGCACACTTCCATAATTCAATTCACTACATATTTGAACACAAGTTTCGAACACACTTCTAAAAACTTATCAACAACTTAATGTGCAATTTTATCATCTTCCATTTTAAAATATGCATAATCGTAAGTAAGTTATATGATCGTATAAGGCTTTCCATTGTACCTTATACACGATGCCAAATCCACCTTCGCCAAGCTTGTTCGCCAACGAAAAATTGTCCGTGGCTGAGACAATGATGCTTACGTCAAAATAGGGTAGTTCTGAATTTGTGCCACTTTCATCAAAGTGTTTTCCCATTGGGGAAGCTTCAAGGGATGTTGTACTATTGGGACTGAATAATGAATTTTGATGTTCAATTGTTCCTGTCATTGAGGACAAAAGCAAGTTAAGCAAAATCCAATTAACTAAAAAGATCTACTTGCTTGGTTTGACTGTTTGAGGAAAGAGAGCAAAATGTAATGGAAAAGTTAAACATGTAGGCTCCGTTTGGTTCGCAATATAATATTCAACAATGTAAAAAAAAAAAAAATCATGTAAAATATGCTCCTATAAACAGATAATTCTTTTGTTTTGATTTTCCCGCGTTTGGTTGGTTAACAATTGAAAATATATTCCTTAGCGAAAAAATCCCCTCAAGCGCAGAAAATGCAGTTTATCAAAGCATATACATACAAGTGCATTACAGTACGCTAGATATATACGTACGTTCAGAAATTTAAGCAGTTTTCAATTTCATTTTGGACTCCCAATTCCTCTCTCTCTCTCTCTTAATTGGGGTTGCGATGATGAAGAAAATTGTACTCTCCCATCGGCTGTTAATACTGTGAAGAGTTGGCACTCCATCTAAGGATGGCGCTTTGGGAGAAAACGACTTACGACGGTTTGAGAATGAAATCATTTGTGGTCCGAAGATGGAACATGTTTTACTTCAAAAAATATGTTACTTTCATTTGTCTACCAAACAACGGAAAATGAGAAAAATATTTTACTGAAAAATATTTTACATCGAAACAAACGGAGCCTTAAAGATCGATGATATTAATTACTGTTTACCTTTTCTTTTCTTCACCACCAACCAACAAAATAAGCAGGATGTGAGAAGCAAAGCTGCAGTAACAGAGGCCGCTATTGCTGCCACCATGCCCTTCTTCCCATGAGACTGTTGTGACTTCAAATATTGTGCTGAAAATAGGGCAAAAAAAAAGTTGATTAGTCGTCTCTTACGGACGAAAATTAAATGTAATGCTAATTAGTGAGCTTAGTGAAATTATGCAATAGCACTACAAGTTATAGAGGGGGTGAATAGGACTACTAATTAAAAATTTAACAAACTAAGAATGATTCAATCACCCAAACTCCATGGCGAATAACTCAATTCAATAAGCGCAATATAACGAAATTAAAGTAAAGAGACAAAACACGAGATGTACGTGTAAACTACTTAAGGTCTAACACTCTAAGCATAAAACTAAGGCCTCACTCTACTTATATTTCATAATTCAAAAGGTTATAAGAAGTTAAAGATAAGGAATTACCCACAAGCGCCTTGCTATTCCTAACTCTAACTTATGATCTAGCGCACCGTGTTCTTTATTGAATTCATGGACACCGCGAGAGTCACAATCTAGAATCCATCTCACGACTGGCGCCATTACCATCCGTCTCATGTAGATGTGAAGGCAACAAACCATGGTTATTAATGATGCTTTGATTTGATGAAGGTTTTTGAAAATTAAAATCAATTTAGAGTCAATCCATCGAGTATGATGGGGTTGCACAAGGTTAAACATGCAAAATGATCCAATATGTTTAGATCATCTTAAATGCACCAAGCACACAAGGGAATAAGAGGGGAGAATTTTCTCTCTCTGAAGTGGGTTGGTATAGAAAGTGGTACCCAAATTAAAGAAAAAGTGCTTATGTAAGGTAAGGTACGAAACCCTACAATGAGACACGTAGTCAAAAGTAGCCCAAAAACGCGGAGCGCATGTGTGCAAGTGAGGCGCCATGCAAAGGGGAGTATGAGGCGCATGGGCTGAGCAAATGCGTCGGCGGCGCTTTTACAAAATTGATCCGGTACATCAAACGCTAAGGAAGCGCTCAACAAACGCTAAGGAAGTGCTAAACGAACGCCAAGGGAGCGCTAATCAACCAAGGCAAGACCATCAGACGCTATCAAACGCCATGAATGCGCCTCTGCTTTTGAGAGTACACGGCTGACTTAGGAGGAGAGGTGCATCCACGTGCACCGGACAAACCCTCAAACTAACGCAAGTCTCTGGTTTCTAAAACTTAGAAAAAATTTTGAACTCCCTAAAACAAAACTTGAAGCGCACGTGCGCAAAGGAAGCTCTGTACAAACCCAACTTTCTGGAAACCAAGAATGACATACAGATGGAAATAAGCAATTCAACACAAATGTATTAATAAGCAAAATGAAGGATGACATACAGATGACATGATTACACCTTTCCAGATCGAATTTGAGCAAATTGCGGGCCAAGGAATATCAAACTTCTCTTGATTCAATGAGTGGAGTGTCTAGACTCAACTAGGGGTGCACATACCTCAGGCTGGGCTGGGTTGAGCTGGGTTTGGGCCGGACATATACTAGATACTAACGAGACTTGTGCATGCCTAAATCCGGCCCGATTCTTAATGGCATCTAATTACCAGTAAGGTAAGTCAATCTTTTTAATTACCATTAAGGTAAGTCACTCTTTTTGGGGTTTAGGGTGCACTTTCTTATTGTGAGATTTTAGTGGTTTAGGCACTTTCATAGGGGACCCCAAAATTTTAGGTACTTTCATAGGGTACCCTATGACTAGGGTACCATAGGTTTTAGATTTAGGGTACACTTTCCTATTACAGGATTTTAATAGTTTAGGGACTTTGATAGGGTACCCTAGAGTTTTAGGCACTTTTATAGGGTACCCTAGGGTTTAGGTTTATGCACAGGGTACCCTAGGAGTTTAGCACTTTCATAGGGTATCCTAGGGTTTAGGTTTAGGGTGCACTTTTCTATTATAGGGTTTTAGTGGTTTAGGCACTTTCATAGGGTACCCTAGAGTTTTAGACACTTTCATAGGACACCCTATGATTTAGGTTTAGACACTTTCATAGAGTACCTAGAATTACATTACTCACAAAAAGTTCAGATGAGAGAGAGAGTTGCTTTGAATCAAACCTCAATTGTAAAATGCAGATGAGAGAGAGAGTTGCTTTGCATTGACTTTTCCGTGGGACTTGTACCTGGCGGTGCACCTTCAACTTTTCCTGTACCGGCCGTGTTTTCCCCTTAAAGTTTTATTTCTCATACATGCCCAACAAGCCCATTTATTTTTCTAAAATGTGATATCACAAACATAAATAAATTAACTACAACCATCACAAATTATAATTCACAACCGTGAATACTTAAAGTTTTATGTTCTCGTAATACTATTAAAAACAAACTCATAAAATATTATGATTTTGATGGTTAAATTGTCTCTCAAAAGGTAATAAAAGTGTTCAAAATTGGAACTCTTCAACATTCATAAAGCTTGACGTGCAAAAAAATTCTTTCGGTCTCTCCCTTGTTTTCGACGGGATCACAGGTATATGTCTATATATTCTATTACAAAAAATATATATATTATATTCGGGCCGGGTCGGGCTCTGGCTCTGGCCTTGAGGATTTTCTCAAACTCATCCCGTTAATTAATCGGGCTTAAGATATCAACCCGGCCCAAACCTATAGGCCTAAATTTGTATCCCAAACCCTATAAAAATTGGGTTGGGCTGGGTTAGGCGGGCCACCAGGCCGGTGTACACCCCTAGACTCAACCACCTTACTCCCAAACGCAAATGAATAAAGAATAAATGCATACTCAAATGGTTTCAATAACCCGGAAATCGCAAAAAATAACAACATGCACTTCGTTCTTTTCTTCTGTTGGATTAGATATAAAATGTGAAAGACCCAGCCACAATACGGTTTCGTAAAGAAAAGGTCAAGTTTTGTGCTGTAATTCTCAGCACGTACAAGAAGTTGTGTTGCAAGTCGCAAGTCGCAACCACTTCTGTGTTAAACTTGACTGTAGTAGGGACAAATGAGAATGATAGGTAGGGCCTTCTGCAATTAAAATACATGGAGGTGTCACTGGGCACTCATTTTCACAGATTGATTACTCAAACCCGGCTGCTTTTGAGAAAAATGTCTTGCTCAAGTCTTCATTAGTCATCAATTCTAGATAACTTGCAAAAATTTTAACTTACCCAAAGGAACTTGCAAATTTAAAGCAAAGTATGCACATTAATTTTCTTATCTTTTTTATTTTGATAAGTTGATTAATTTTCTTATCGGAGCCCCGATAAAAACACCACCGATCCCATTTAGATGTCAAGAAACAATAGGAAATGTTGACAAAGTTAACATTCCAAAATATTTTAGAGTGTTTAATTATCAGGAAAATAACGAGACCTACACAAATACTATTCCCAACATGACACTTTTCCTTGAAACACATCCGGAAGAACAAATAGAATTTAGCGTTGCGGGAAAGTTCTCTCCTAATCATTCTCACTTTTTTCAATCAAAATACATAACTTTCCAATTGTTTTCCTTTCTTGGCAAATTAACAATTAAAATTTGATTTTCTTGCAAATTTCTTTTGTCAAATGAACACTCGTGACCCAATGAGAGTTGCCTTCACTGGTCAGGGGTTTGCTTCCTCTGGAGGTGTGAGTTCAATTCTCGTGGTGTAGGCCAATCAGTTGGGAAGTGAAAGTCTCTGTGGGTAGCCTCATGGGCGCGTCCTGTGGTCCCCCTCCTAATTGTTTTCTCTCTGTGGGTAGCCTCATGGGAGCGTCCTGTAGTTCCCCTCCTAATTGTTTTCCGTGGGTTTCGGTTCTCTACGGGCTAGACCTAGGTGGATTAGTCTTTTTCCATTTGGGTGTGGAGATACCTCCTATGTTGTAAATAAAAAAACACTAATGGGAACATAACTTCCATTAGCTTTACTTCACTTCAATTCACTCTTTCTTTGGGAATATCTTTCCCACATCCTAGTTTTCTTTAACCTTTGTTTTCCATGGCAGCCCATTATGAAACCCGGACTATACGAATCTATCACTCTTATAAAAACTAAAATGTTGGTAATATTAACAATGTTTGTTAAAGAAAGTGTTCACATTGAAATAACCAAAACTTAGCAACCTCTTACCAACAAACCAAATTTGGGCTCTTGAATAACCAAAACTACTAACCTTTTCCCAATAGCCAAAATAGTTTTTTGTAAATAGTGGTTTAATTTTACAAAACAAATGTTTAAAAAAATGTTCAAAACCTATTTTTATTAGTTTGAAAAAGTGATGCTAAATTTTGATATCCAAATTTGAAAAAGTGATAGGGTTCTCTCTTTTTCTTTTTCTTTTTTTATGAACAATAAACTCCCAATATGACATTCGGAATTTCAACAAAATTTAAATGGATAACCAACTTTTGATTACTGATTAGGCTATTGAAAATACTCTTAATAACTCAAATCATTTAGCAAATACACAAAATTAAGAGTTTACTAAAAAAAAACACACACAGAATTAAGAGCAGAAATTGATTGCATACCTAATTCGACCGCGTCAACCCGAATGTACAAATCCTGGCCCCCACTCGAAAACACTCTGGAGTCGATCAAATCCCCGAACCACGTCACACACCCGCCACCATCGTCCCCATGTGAAATATCCGCACTCGCATACCCATTGCACGTGCAGTTTCTCAAGCACTCTAACTCGCACTCTTTCAACCCCACAATACTCTTATTCACACCTGCCGTCCACGTGTTCGGCACCTTCGCACGTGCGACCTTCACAAAACCCTCTCCGTTCCCGCACACGTGCCTGTTCCGCTTCCTCACACACCCGCCCGACCCGTCCCTCAAGTACCAGTCACTTGTTGACTTAGGTTCAAACCCGGGCAGGCACATGCAGTCGAACTGATCCGTGCCTGTGTTATATGGGTCGCAGTTTCCGTTCGGGCCGCAGTAATTGTAGGAGTCGCATTGGTCTTTTGGAGCTGAAAAAAACCGGACCCATCGATGCTCGTTATCGTGCCACGTCAGCCTCTGGAGCTTCCCGGATTCGTTCAGTACCAATGTTGAGAAAATCGAGGCATTACGGATAAAGTAACTCAAAGATACCTCGTCCTGATTTTCGACGTAACTGATGTTGAATATGAAGTTAGGTGTCATATCCGGTATACCGCTCCACCCGCGCCCAATCCAGGAACCCGCCCGCCAAAACACATCCGAACCCTTGTACAGAAACAACTGCGGAGACCCTTTAAGGTCTATTTTTAAAGAGTACTCCCCGGGTCCCGGGTCGTCACGCGACTTCCAAGCTGTCACGAACCGGTTCAGACCGGATTTTCGGTCCACACCGAATCTCAAGTAGGGAAGCACAGTATCCGTAGGATAATCAAAGCTTTGCCACACAACTTCCCTGTTGTTATCAAACAACACCAAATTTCCTGTATCTAATAGCTGAGCCGAGGAGCTTTTCGCCAGTGTCGGATTCGAAACATTTGTGGACCAGACCGGATTGTTCTGGTCTGGACCGCTTATGACGAGGTTTCCGGTGCTGTCAAATGAGAGGGAACCAGATGTGTCGTTGATTGGGTCGCCTCTGTTGGCGACCCAAACAACGGTTTGTTCCGAAACCTTGTTGTACCATATTCCTAGGTACCGGTTTCTTGATTTTCCCGGGGTAAAGAATCCCAGGGCAAAGGTTTGTTCGCCGGAGATTAACAATTCACCAGCTTTGACGGACTGGGTTGTGTATATGATGTCGGTGGGGGTGCAAAATTGGATGAGGAGAAGTAGGAAAATGGAACAGAGAATCCTAGTTTCATGAGACATGGGTCTGGTTTAAATGATTTGTTTTTCTCTGCTGTTCTTTTTGAGGAAGAAGAAGTGAGCCACTCGTGAGCTCCTTGTGTTTTCTTTTCGCTTTTGGTGAGGTGGAAACGAAATACAGGACGGAGTTGTTGAAAACATTAACTACTACCTTATTTTGATGATCGGCCAATTGTTTACTCTTGTTTCTAGAATAATGATACATATACACCCTTTTATGAAATCTCTACCACACCCTCACTCACATGTGGGTGGGGACCACCCATGTGGGGATCATGTGGGGACCATCCACATGTGAGTGAGGGTGTGGTAGAGTGTGGCACAATTGGTGTGTATGTATCATTTTTGTTGTTTCTACTGCTTTTATATAGTGGGCTCTACCTCCGAGGGGAGGAATTCTTCGGTGTCAAGCGGATATAGTTGACGTGATACTAGGTCGCGCACATCTGGTCTTCCAAAAAATGTAACAGGCGGCTCGGATTAAAACACAATTTACCATTTTTATTTTTTCTAAATCAATCCGGGCCACATCTTGAATTTTTGGACGGCCGGATATACAAGGGCGGGTACCAAATGGTTACCCGCTCGCATTAAAAAAAAAGTTCGTAAGAGGGGAGTGGCACGTGCCATCCCGGGTTTAAAATAAAAATTATTTTTGTATTGTAAGAATAGCACTATTCTTCAAAACGCGTGTTAATATTTTTGATATTAAGCATAATGATGAGTGATTAATCAATGAAAATTTGTGATTTTAGGTACTCTTTCGTATGTTGATGAATGATTAACATATGAAAATGGGATTTGGTTAACTTGTCGCACTACAAGGTTGTAATGCGGCATCCGAGCGGTTGATCGGGCAATCAACGATTTGGATTTCATCTTGGCACTTGTACGATTCAAGCTGTCCATTGCCGAGATCCATTAAAATGTGTATCCTCTTCGAGTACTAGAAATAATTAATTAAAGAACACTTGTACGTTTTCATACTAATTACTACTTCATCTACCCGTAAAAATAGTCCTCTTCCAAAAAAATCTTTAATTTTCGGATTAGAAAATACTAAAACACTTCCATACATAATCTTACATTTCTTGAAACAAAATTAAAGAACTACTTGAAATTTTTATCCAAAAATTCATGTCATTTTATAGTAAACTGTCTTTCTGGCACGGAGAAAAGGGGAATATTGATTTTATACAACCTCCGAGTTGGAATTCTGGCTCCATCTCTGTCCCAATTTCCGACTAAGGGAATCCACGGGTAGTAAACCGATGGTGCACATACAGGCACGTGAGGCCATCACCATTGTCCCATACAAATAATTCAAGTTGTTCATTAATTTTAAAATAATTTTTTCAATTGTCATCGTAAAAATCAGTTCATATAAGTGTAAGTACGTGACCCAATTTCCTATATTCTAAAAAATTGAAAGATTGGATCAAGTACCTACACTTATTTGATTTAAAAAGTCTGCTCGCAAATATGTTGATAAATAGATCGTGCACAGACGTCCTTACGAAGCCAACCTCGGGTCTTGCAAAGATGCTCCGAACTGTCATTTTTATTAAAACTTTTTATGCGCCCTTGTAAAAGATCAGCTCAATCGGATATTAGTAAGGGCTTTTAAAGAATTTGTAGGACACACCACTCAATTTCGGGCTATGAATTATTAAAAGTCCTTAATGATATCCGTTTGAGATGATTTTTGTCAAAGGCTTATAAAAAATATTTTAAGAAAAATGAACGGTTTGGATTATCTTTGCGGTACTAGAGGTGGGCCCCTCCATGACGTTTGTGCATGATCTATAACATTAGTGCGAATAATAGCGTTGTATTCAATTAAGCTTATTTTCACATTGGCCACACAAAAAATTATTTTAAAATTAATGAATAGGTTAGATTATTCGCATGGGACCCTAGAGTGGGCACCATGCATCTATTTGTGCACCATCGGTGCCCACAGCCAGTGGCGGACCCAGGGGGTGCAAGAAGGGTGTTTGACCCCTGCACTCCCCTAATTTTCTTCCTATTTGCAGTACGCTTTTGAATTTTTTTGTAAGGCCCTGCTTGGATGGGGGATATGGAAGGGGGATAACATTTCACCTCCTCCTATCACTGGGCCCCACATTATATCCATGGTTTGGCAAAACAAAAAACCAGGGGGATAAGATTTCACCCCTCTAAAGTTACCCCTCCGTGAAGGCTTAAAGGTGCTATTAGGCACCCCTTGGCCTCCCCAAAAGTTATCCGGCTGTAGAAGGGCAATTTTTTTACGATTTCACCCCTCCTTATCCATTTACCCCCCATTTTATCACCCACTCCCTCTTATCTCCCATTTTATTAGACATCCAAACCAAGTCATATTTTATCCCCATTCATAAACATCACATCAATGTGGGCCAACCCTCCAAGAGTAGTCCCCGGAAAGCAAGCCAAATTGGTAATCTTGCATCCGACACTACCCACAGAGTACTCATACCCGTAATGTACTGGGAACGGGTACTTCGCATGGAACTGGTGCTTCACGGCAAATTATGTCTGGTGCAAAATTTGATGTGGAAAATTTTGATAGCAAAAAGCAACTTCGGTATGTGGAAGTGCAAGGTTATGGATGTCTTCGTCCAAAACGAGTTGGATTTTGCTTTGGGGGAAAAGCCTGAGAACTGTGACGAGCAAGAATTGGATCAGATCAACCGTCAGACGTGCAGTTTTATCAGGCTGTGTCTCGCTAAGGATCAGAAGTATTTTGTTATGCGCCAAACTAAGGTGAAGGATCTTTGGAAGAAGCTCGAGGATAAGTTCATGAACAAGAGCTTAAAAAACCGTCTCTACGTAAAGAAGAAATAGTTCAGGTTTCAGTATTGTTTAGGTATAACTATGTCTAAGCACTTGAACGATTATAACAAAATACTTGCAGATTTATTAAATCTAGTGGCTCGTTTGGATGACGTATTAGTTTTATAGGGATTAAATAGTCAGGGGGATAAAATAGTCGAGGTGATTAAATAAGAAGGGTGGACCCACATTGATATGACAAATAAGAATGGGGGATTAAATAGTCCATGGTTTGGATGCGGGATAAAAAAGAGGGATAAAGAAGGTGGATGATGTAAAAATCTGTTAAAAGTCCATTTTGCCCTTGGAATGCATGTATTAAATTATGTATTTAAATAATTATATAAATACTGAAATTAATTAAATTTGGATCTACTTTTCAATAGTTGTTAATTTATTATACTTAACAAAATTAAGCTATAGTAATTATATATAATTGAGGTATTATAATAATTCCTTTTAGAATATGTATGTTAATGGTTGTGCCACACCATATAATTGTTCCTCTCCCTATTCTTGTAAACATCGAATATTATATACTCCTCCCTCTCTCTCATCTGAACAGTGCCAAACATAATTTCCTCTCTCTCAACAAATCTCTCTCTCTCTCTGTTACCACACACAACGACGATGACGACGACAATCCGATCAACCGCCGCCGCTGCCAACGATCCAATAACGACGACGATGACAATCCGATCTCCTCTCACTTGCCTACGACGGGCTTCCTGCTCCGGCGATCGGAGCTCTGACGAATCTGATTCTACAAAGGTAAAAAAAGAAAAACAAATTTTCTGGGTTTTTATTATGTCAATCCGAAATTGTATTTGTAAAATACTATTTTTTGTAAAATTTCGGCTGAAACTTGTGGGATCAATTGTGATTTGTGCTTGTGTGGGTGTGATCCGAGAGGGGTACGCCGGTAATTTGGTCCCGGATGAGAAGCCGGACTAAACATAGACACCCCCCCTGCTTCTATTTAGTCAGGGACAACCCTGACTATCGGAGAAGAAGGATGAGCGAAGCAGGGATCGTTTTGCGCTGCCAAACGGATGTTCAAGGAGGAGAAGCACGACTAAATAACCCAGCCAACTCATCCCTCTTGTAAAAACAGCATTCAAACGAGCCCTAGATGTGTTGATTCTGGATAAGGATAAAGCCCTTCTATTATTGAATTCTTGACATGAAGAATATGATCATCTGTCTACTACTTTATTGTATGGAAAGGATTTGATTGATTTAATGATGTTTCTAATGCTCTTTCGAATAATGAGTATCGCAAGAGGGACATGCAAGCCCATGGAGAGTCATCAAGCTCTGGTCCTGGTTCGATTGAAGCTTTATCTGTCAGGGAAAGGTCTGAAACAAAGAAAAATAGCGGTAATCGTGGGTGCTCCTAATCCAATGGGAGAGGGAAGAGTGTGTCTGCTTCTGGTAAAGTTGCTAGGGATGAACTCGCCTATTGTCGCAAAAAGGACCATTGGAAGAAGAACTGTCCTAAAAAGAGGGAACTGATGCCGTCAACGTAACACATAATGAAGATAAATTAGCTCTGTTTGGTTCATCATTGACTTGTGAGGCTGATCAGTGAATCTTGGTTTGAAGCTCGACAAAAGGGAATCTATCAATCACTTAGTTGCTGATTTTGTTGATTCTGATTATGCGGGTGATCTTGATAAGCGTCGTTCAACTACGGGGTTATGTGTTTGCTATGGCTAGTGGACCCATGAGTTGGCGGTGTACTTTGCAGTCAACTGTTGTACTATCTATTACAGAGGCCGAATATATGGCTGTGATTGAAGCCATAAAGAAGGCCATTTGGTAACAAGGGCTGGTAGTAGATCTCGGCGTTTAGCAAAAGCTATTACAGTCTTTGTAACAGTCAGAGTGCAATATGTTTGGCAAAAAATCAGGTTCATCATTCGTGGATTAAGCACATTGATGTTTGTTTCCACTTCATTCATGAGGTTAGTGAAGATAGGGAAGTCTTACTTGAGAAGATTGTTATTGTTGACGACCCTGTGGATATGCTCACGAAAGTTGTTACTGGGTCAAGTTCAAACATTGTTTGGAGTTGATCAATATGTAGCAAGTTTGAGCACCCTTAGGGTGCATGCGCCATTGGGCGCTTGGTTGGCATTCACGTTGACACGATCATTGGGTATTTGGTTCGGTTTTTTGGTTTGTTGTTGCTTTGTGAAATTTGGTTCAACAATTGGATATCTCGCCAAGGTAGAGATTTGTTGAAGATTGACTCATTTTTTATAGAATTAGGCGTTCACAGCATCTTTGGCAAGCAATTCTGAACCTTTTTATGCTCGCAGTATCTCTCGTCCGAACCTTGTCTAGAGTTGGTCCGGACGAAGGGTGTTGGTCCTCAAACAGCGTTTCAGCTTCTCTCGTCCAGAGCTAGTCCGGACGAGTGCGTCGGGTTGTACGCTTATAAAGGGAAATTTTAGGATTTTGTTGCTTTGTGAGAGTTACACACTTTGTGAGGCAGCCTTGGGAGATTTGAGAGAACTTTGTGGGATACTATTTGTAGCTATTTGTAGCTTTTTGAGATTAGTGAAATTTTCGTGGATTAGGTTTGCATCCCTAACAAATTGAACCACATAAATCCTTGTGTCTCTTGTTTGTTTGCGTTCCTCTCTCTTCTCTATTATTTGATTTGGTTTAGTTTCTTGATTGCAAGGCATAGATTACATTCGATTGATATTTGTTGGTCGCTTCTGCACAATACCTAAATACAAATATGATCCTAGTATCTTGTATTCATCGTTTAGATACCAAGAAAACTAAACCTATAAGCTCAACAAAAGCCATACTCTATTCTTGTACCAGTATTGTACCGGTACAAACTAGCCCTGTACCTAGGGTGAGCACCAGTCGGGTCGGGTTTGTGTCGGGTTCGGGTCGGGTCAGTTTTGGTCGGGCCGTGAAAAATGGCACCCGAAACCGAACCGAACAAACCTAGAAACCGATCGGATCGGGTTTTGTCGGTTTCGGTTCGGGTTGGTCCGGTTGGCCCAAAAAACAGAGAGTCAGTGAGATCAAGAAGGGCCATTCAGAAAAAAAGTGGGATCATGAAGCTAATAACTATATTATACACATTTAAACCCTAAATATGCCAATTATAAACAAAAATTACACATTCAAAATCCCAAATTTCTCAATAAAAAACCAGACTATAACCCCAAAACATGAGAAAACCTTACAAGTAACAATATTTACATAGATCGAGACAGGTGCATGCATTGCATGGTGTAGCAGGGGTGGACGGCATCACGGCGTGGTGAGACGACGTGGTGGACGACATCACGGAGTGGTGGACGGCGTCACGGCGGTTGAAATGGTATAGCAGTGGTGTGGCATCGACAGAGCGAGACGAGTTTGCAGTGGGTTTTGTTTTGAGAAAACAGATGGTTGAAGACGCAGGAGAGAGAGGAAAAAATAAATTTTTTGCTTCTGTGTTGAAAAATAAAATGAAGGAGAGTGTTGCATGTGGGGAAGAGAAAAGGGTGGAGACTAAAGAGAGTGTCTGCACCCTTTTTTATTTCAATAAGTCTACAGGCACACCCTCCTCGCTCACACCCGATCACGCCCCATTGTGTGGGACCTACCTCGGGGTCTCACACGAATGATCGGAGCAGCTCAATTTGTTTAGAATATTTTTTCAAGGGTTCCCCAAAAAAATCAGTTTAGCTAGATATCGTTAACAGCTTGATAAGTTTGTTAAAGTTTTGGTCTGTTCGATTCATGAACCGAAACTTGAACTAATCAATCGAGCCTTTACTGGTATTTGATTGAGCTGATTTTTCACGATGACCCTTAAAAAAAAATTCTAAATAAATTGAGCAGCTCCAATCATTTGTATGAGACCCCGAGGAAGGTCCCACACAATAAGGTGTGAGCGGAGGTGTAAATGAGAGGGTGTGTATGTAGCATTACTCTTTTTATTTGGTATTGGGAAAAGAAAAGAAGAAAGAGAAAAGGAAATGTGTAAACCTAGGGAACTATATCTGTCTTGTTTGAATTTAAGACTTTGAAAATGACATGAAGATATAGCTGTAATAAATGTGCAGACCGGGCCGGGTTGGCGGATTGGGTCGGGTTTTGCTCACCCCTACCTGTACCTGTACAAACCCCAAAACTTGTACTCCGGTTGACGCCGTACAGGTACAGCGGGTTAAATCTTGAGGAAATCTGAAATGTATTGTTTTATTTTCACTTTAATCCTCATGTTTGAATTAACTACGGTTTTGACTCGGAAACTTGTTTTATTACATGTTAATACCTAGATTGACACTTAATTATTCATTTAAATAATTATCCTGGAAAACTATTAAAATCTTGCAGATTAAAGTGCACCCTTTAATCTGCAGCTCGATTTCTGGCTCTATCATCAATCTTGAAAAAGGAAAATAAATGCCAAGACATAATAGTGTACCAATTTGTTTCTCTTGCATTACAGGAGTCTTGAAATTCGAATAAAGTTTGATTCGAACCTTGGCATTGTTCATTAGGCCAACCGTAGCGTGTGATAAAAAACATAATGAAACTTAGAACAAAACTACAAGTTTGTTAGAGAGCAGAGCTGAAATCACCAAAGCCCAGTACTATAATTTCTGCAAAAGTTTCTTTACAAGGTTTTAGGACAAGAATCCCATCTATCTACCATGAAGCATTGACAATGTTACTTCGTTTGAAGTGAGAGGAATTCTACCAGTTGATGACGACTCCGTGTCAGGATTAAACCTTTCTGAGTAAAACCCAGGTTGTTTGGGAGGGGGCAGCATTGCGTTTTCACTATCTAACATTAACAACACAACTGACATTGTCGGTCTGTCTTCAGGACGGTGTTGCACACACAAAAGCGCCATTTGGATACATCTTACCACTTCTGATGTGGGGATCGGCGTCTCCATCAAATCATCTGCTAGATTCATGGGCTTTCCTTCGTTCCATAGTTTCCATGCCTAAAGCAAACACGAATTCGTAAAATTATTCTCAATCATAGTGAAAATGTTTTCTCATAGGCAAAGAAGAATTGCACTCACATGCCCCAAAAGGTTGAGGTCATGGTCGGGATGGTAAAATCCTCTGTTCTTCTTGCCGCTCACAATCTCCAAAACCAACACACCGAAGCTAAACACATCAGATTTCACTGAGAAGAGTCCATCTATTGCATATTCTGGAGACATATAGCCACTACATACGACAAAATGAGATGGAAATGCATCAAACGAAACGAACTATAGATAAGAATAATGAAGTGGAAAGATGACGGGGATGTACTTACTAAGTTCCAAGAACCCTATTTGTATTTTCTTCAGACTGATCATCTCCAAAAATTCTCGCCAATCCAAAGTCTGAAATTTTAGGATTCATGTCATTGTCCAGCAAAATGTTGCTAGCTTTCAGATCCCTATGGATTATTCTCAATCTTGAATCCCGATGAAGATAGAGAAGTCCTCGAGCAATCCCCACTATTATATCAAAGCGCTTTTGCCAACCCAGTGATGTACCTCTCGTTTGATCTGAGGCAGTTTATAGTAAGTTAGGAACTTCACCATGCACCAAGAAACAATGAGAAAAGATTTCAAAGGTTTAGGTGCTAACTGAAGATGTACAACTCTAAACTCCTGTTTGGCATGTACTCGTATATCAGCATCCGTTCGTCTTCGTGAATGCAACATCCCAATAGCCTGACCAGATTCCGATGCTGCAGCTTTGAAATGAAGATGACCTCATTCTTGAACTCTTTGAGGCCTTGCCCTGAAGTCTGGGATAGTCTCTTCACAGCTACTTCTCGTCCGGTTGAGAGCTGGCCCTATTGCATGTCATGAAACTTAACATTAGCCAAGAAGCCAAAAACAAAGGTAGTTTACCATGACTGAAATCCTGGGAAGCACAATACAGAACAAAAAATGACCATACATGGACACGGAAACACACAACTAATCTTCAAAATGTCGGAAATGGACACATTTATAAATACATAAATCTTAACACTTCCTTCTGAGTTCCTAACATGTCCCTAGTGTGTCTGACAGCAAAAAAATTACTCAATGACAATAAGCTTTGTCTTGCTAACTATGTAAGCATCGAACATTACCTTGTAAACAGGACCAAATCCACCTTCTCCAATCTTATTTTCAAAGGAGAAGTTATTAGTAGCTGTTGAAATGGTGGCCAAATCAAATAAAGGCAGTTCTACGTCCTCCTCTGAAATACGTTGGCTGTTTTCTTGGACCCGTACGCTTGCAGTCTCCAGTCTCTGTGCTGTATATATTTGAAAGTTGATCACATAAGAAATGTTTGAAGCCTATTAAGAAGCGCACTCCAATAATCCTTCAATTTTACATGTTTAGATTAGCCTTTATTATTCTGGCTCATCACACTATGAGCAATTTTTTAAGTACTGCTTGTATTAGCAATAGAAACATCAAATTTGAAACCCAAAAGAACAAGATCATTAGTACGAGATATTACAAGAGAAAAGGAAAAGCTTCATCATTTAGGCTCTGTTTGTTTCGACGTAAAATATTTTCCATGAAAGTTAAAACTTTTTACATGTAAAATAACTTCATGGTTTTCATTTCCTTTGTTTGAATGCACACCATAGAATAATGTTTCAAGAGCAATTGGATAAAATTTGTGGCACGAGATTGGTGTCATCACTACCGTACATGTCGTTGTCATCGTTGAGAACAGACATAAGTAACTTGCTGGGATTTGTCTCATAAGTCATTTTCCTTTTGATGGATGTAAATCATTTTACATTGAAAATGTTTTACTCCAATTTTGTGCAACCAAACATTAAGAAGTCAATAACTGATAAAATATTTTTCAAGAAATCATTTTACGTTCAGCACTATTCAATCGCTGAAAGCAACAGACTAACAGTAGACTATGTTGTTTCATTGTTTATGCATCCCTAATTTCATCAATGACTGGAAAAAGAGTTATTAACGAATGAAACATTTTTTCCAAAAAGAAAGTCTAGGACATAATGTTTACCTCCTGTCCTTTGAGCAGTAATCCGCCTCCGCCTCCGCCTCCTGATAACATACCAGCTGATTAAACCTAATACAAGTACCCCTGAAACCACTGTTACTGATGCAATCAACGCCCTCCGTTTGGTCATATTGGAGCCTTTTAGTTGCCCTCCACCACAAAAATGAAAAAAAAACAAACCCATAAATGTTAAAGAAGTAATGAGGTTACAAAATTATTGATGAAGCACGATATGCGTGTATCGGCTTCGATTTTTAAACAAATACCAGAAGATGCATCGTCTATAAAAACACACACAGAGCAATATAGCATATCAACGGTTCACTCAATAGTATTGTGGATCCCACCAACAATTATGTCCATGATCCGAGCTACTGCTCACGCACTCGAGCTCGACTCGATTATAAACAAGCCAAAAAATCAGTCCAAGCTCAACACATTTACTAAAAGAACTGAGCTGAGCTGGGGCCTTAACGACCTGAGCCTCAAGCTGCTCATAAACATGTTAGTTTGCATCACTTTGCAGCTACATACACTGCATTCACAGCGCAGTGTAAGACCCACAACAGAAGCACTGTGATTGTGTGGTGGATGCAGTATGTGTTTATGCAATTTCCATTTGTTCATTTAGGCCCTTCAGTTTCTTCTCCTTCATATTTTTAATCATGTTTTAAGCGAATAGACTTCAACTCTTAGACGGTCACATTACTTGCTTTATGCAGAGGGATGATTAAATGTTTGTGAAGCAAAACTACTTTGGACTCATACGTGGCCCCAACTGTACGTTGAGTGTGGATTCTAGGTGCATTGAACGTTTCTAGATATAAATGTGTTTGCATCTATGTTCAGACTTCTATGGGCAGGTATCATGTTCAGACTTCTAGATGTAAATGTGTTTGCATCTATGTACCTAACAGTTAACATGGCTCATTGCGTTGTACCACCCGTGGGCTGGTGTCAGGCCTTGCTCTCAAGTGGGCAGTGTTAGATTCCTCTCCATGGGCAGGTATCATGAATGACCGGTAGGTCCGGGCGGTCATTGCTTCGGCTCATCCGGAGGTTTACACTTTTAAGGCGGGTCCAATTAGTGGTCCTCCTATGGGGCGGATCCTTCGTTATCAAGAAAAAAGAAAAAAAAACACCGCTCGTTGTGAATCATGCACTTACCGAGTTCAGAAGCAGCCATCCGAACATACAAGTCCTGTCCACCTTCATTAAACTCTCTCATATCAAGCAACTCACCAGACCAAACCACACATCCACTAACATCAGTTTGAGCAAAACCCATACAAGAACAATTCCTCAAACAAGCCTCTTCGCAGTCCACCCGACTTACCTCAGTCCTCAAATAGGACGTGTCCGGCAATTTCAGCTTGGAAAACTTCCTAAACCCCACGGCCACACTGCAATTCAACTCAGTCTTTGCCTTACACCCACCTGTCCAATCGAACCTATTCCACTCCAATTGAAATTTCGGTACAAACCCATCCACGCAATGACAAATAGGCGAATCGTTCATGTTGCAAATCCCGTAAGGTCCACAAAGTTCATAGGCATCACATGAATCCGCTTGCAGGGTTGTTATAGCAACCCACTCGCCGCTCCCCTTGTTCCATGTGAGGTGTTCAAGTAATCCTCCTGTTTGGTTCACCACAAACCTTGAAATGATATTATCATCCATGTTGACAAAGGAGTAGTAGACAAAACTTGTGTTGAATGCAAAACTAGGACTAAAGACGGTGTTCTGTTGAAGTGGAGGAGCTCCACCGAAACGAACACCGTCCCATGGTCCACTTCGGTACGTGATTGTCGGTCCTTCGCGAAGGACTAGTTGGGGGAGGCCGCGGGGGTCCACCCTGTAGGTATAACGGCCCGTGGATGGATCTTGCAAGCTACTCCACGAGGTTAAGTACCACTCTTGGTTTTTTGAAAGATCCCATCCCAGTTTCATTCCGGGTACTAACGTATCACATGGGTAATCGAAGCTTTGCCATAGATAATTCCCTGTATTGGTATCGACCACAACAAGGTTGCCAGTGTCTAGAAGTTGCAAAACAGGATTGGCTGATAATATTGTTGAATTTGAGGACCAAATGGGATTTGTTTGGTTTGAGGTGATGATTATGTTGCCAGTGGGGGTGATTGTGAGGACACCAGATGAATCTATTAGTGGGTTGTTTTTGTTGGCAACCCAAATTGGGGTTAGTTGTGGGACTTGCTTGAACCATATTCCCACGTAACGGTTTTCGAAGTTTGGTGGAGAGAAGTAGCCTAACTCGAACGTTTCACCGGTGGAAACTAGTGTTCCGCCGGTGGCATCAGCGAGTGTTTGGTTCGGGGATAGCGTGTCGAGTGCGGCCGTGAATTTGGTGGAGAGGGAGAGTGAGGCAAAGAGGGAGAGGAGAATGAGGGGAAGCAGAACCATGGTTCATGTCTTCATTATCTTGATTAGCAGACTGTTTCATGTTTGCTTATTTGATTTACTAAAGGAAAACGAGGTTGGACTTTTAGACTTTGAAAGTTTGACGTTCTGACCTACATAAGTCATGAAATCTTTCTAGAAGAAAAGGACCAAATTTTTTTTCATAATTGAATGCTGCCTGCTTACGGACTCTTATTCGTCAAATGTTGGACAAGTTTACGGTGTGCTATGCCCCACTAGTACTACAGTGGAAAAAATTCGAGTGGTGGAGGAACACCGACTCGTCATATTTTTTCGGTGCTCGGATTACAAATAGTTACTCTGAATATTCTGAGATGTCCTAGTCGGTTCATTAAGAATGAACCTCACCTAACAGTGCGGTGAGATAGATATGTGAATTCTATTGAATGCTAGGAGAGAGATCCAGAATGAGCCAGGTGAGTGTTTCTTTTATAGGTGAGGGGTGGCGTGCCTACCACACCCCTTGCGCGTTTCACACGCTCTGTTCGTACTAGGGGTGCACATACACCGGGCTGGGCCGGGCTTATACTAGATAATAACGAGATTTGTGCATTTGCAAGCCCGGTCCATTTGTAATCGGGCTTCATTTAATATGCCCAAGCCCAACCCAAATAAAATTTTAATATCCCAAACCCGTCCAACAAGCCTATTTATCTTTCTAAAGCATGGTATCACAATGATAAATTAATCAACTATAATGATCACAATTACATTTCACAACCGTAATAATATAATCTAAGTTCTAAGTTCTTACAAAAATATTAAAAATAGACCTATAAATTAAAGTACTCAAAAAAATGAAACTCTCCAACATCCATCAATCTCGATATATAGTATTAAAATAAAATAATATTTAAATTGGGCCGGGTCGGGCTGGGCCTCAAAGGAATTTTCCAAACCTAGCCCATTTAGTAAACGGGCTTAAAATCACAACCCAGCCCGGCCCTATGGGCCTAAATATTTATCCCAAGCCCTAAAAATAACGGGTTGGGTTGGGCGGGCTAGACGGGCTACCGGTCCAGTATGCACCCTTAGTCCGTACTGACACTCCTTGTGGTCGGGTCTTGGCCCGACCCAATGCTTACTTTGGCTGACGTCACGCCTGGTATACCTGATAAGTCAACTGGTTTGGGATGATTCCCCGGTCAATCACGTGGTTCTGCGCGCAGGTAAAGCACGCTGGCTCGTTGACTGACACCATTAATGGTCTGTCAAACACGCCGGCTGAGCCACATGTAATGAGGCCGTCGGTTGGTGCCGAATGGCCTATCGTCCAACGACTCGGGATAGGTTATGCTCGGCGACACGAATAGCGAGTGGGAAGCCTTCTGGAACCCATCGGTCCGCGCAAGACTCCTCGGGAGCCATACCATCGGCATAGGAGCCCCTATGGTACATTGCGAGGAGTTCCTGCCGAACGGTCCCGTACCCATCGGTCGGTGGTATAACAGATCTTCATTTGGATATTCGTCACTCACGATGCCGAGTTGGCTGCCGCCGAGGGCATATTCCGCTCGGTGGGATTGAGTTGGTTCAATCCACATTCACTTTTGTCACTTTTGATAGGTGACCTGTCGGTGCGCCTTCATACGTCTACAAGCCAAGGTTGAGCCTAATGGGCCAATGGGTACCCGGCCGCTACATTTACGTTGCCCATATAATGTAAACTTGCTTTTCCAATTTGCACTCGAAAATAAAATCCTTGTCGCTTTGGTCCTAAAACTTAACTATCACTTTCAATATCCCACCACCAGAAAGACTACCATCAATAGCTTGGTCATAGGTCTGCAAATGAACTGGTCAGTTCACCAACTATTTGAAGGTTCGGTAAGGGCTTGTTCTAATTTTGTTCATCTATTAAATGAGCCAAACATGAGCTCAATTTTAGGCTCGTTCCGTAGACGAACCGAACCTGAACATGACAGTATTTGGTTCGGTTAGGCTCGCGAACACGGAATATATGCATATATCTTATAAAATGTCCCACATAAAATTTAA
This sequence comes from Gaultheria prostrata, assembly GCA_036023075.1. Taxonomy (NCBI): domain Eukaryota; kingdom Viridiplantae; phylum Streptophyta; class Magnoliopsida; order Ericales; family Ericaceae; genus Gaultheria; species Gaultheria prostrata. The sequence continues at coordinate 4,070 of JAXBDA010001037.1, read as the reverse complement.
TATGCATTGTATAAACTCGGTTCGAGCTCGGCTCATCAGATTTTCATAGAGTTCGAGCTCAGCTCAAGTTCGCTTAAAAGCTTAACGAATCAAACTTGAACACTTTAAAACTTGGCTTGTTTGTAGCCCTACTTGGTCGGTAACACTTTGATTGCAAGTTTCATTTTGCACCCTTCTGCAATATTAAGATAAAAATTGAATACTAAATTTGCACAAACTTAAAGCACACTAACACTATCCTAATTGTTCACAAAAAGAAGTAAAGTCCTATTGGCTTCCACACGTATCTCATTAGTGTTGTCAATTTACAATATAACAGTAAAGTCTACCAAAATCACGGCGATTTTCATTCATATTATGAGAAATGGAAAAGATACAACTTATAAGTCTGATCATTGCAATTTGGGGGAAAGAAATTCTGCACAGATAAAGCAAACCAAACCAAAGCAAATCATGTCTCAACCACTTACAATTGACTATACAGTTTTTTAAATTTGTAATTGCCTGAATTTTGAGCTGTTCTTCGAACTGGTCATAGACTTTATTGAGATAGATAAGACTTCCCGTTGAAGGGCCATTTATGAGAATTTTATCTTGTACATCTCAAGGAGAAAAACACCCAATTCTGGTGCAACGGATATGTAATAGTAGAAAGTTTGAAATTTCTTAAATCTCCTAAAGAAATGACGAAGGAAAATCCGAAAACATAACGAAACTTAGAAAAAAACTACAAGTTTGTTAGAGCAAAGATGAAATCACCAAAGCCCAGTATTATAATTTCTGCAAAAGTTTCTTTACATGGTTTAGAATCCCATCTATCTACCATGAAGCATTGACAATGTTACTTCGTTTGAAGTGAGAGGAATTCTACCAGTTGATGACGAATCCGTCTCAAGATTAAACCTTTCTGAGTAAAACCCAGGTTGTTTAGGAGGGGGCAGGATTGCGTTTTCACTATCTAACATTAACAACATGACTGACATTGTCGGTCTGTCTTCAGGACGGTCTTGCACACACAAAAGTGCCATTTGGATACATCTTACTACTTCTGAAGTGGGGATTGGACTCTCCATCAAATCATCTGCTAGATTCACGGGCTTTCCTTCGTTCCATAGTTTCCACGCCTAAAGCAAACACGAACTCGTAAAATTATTCTCAATCATAGGGAAAATGTTTTCTCATAGGCAAAGAAGAGTTGCACTCACATGCCCCAGAAGGTTGAGGTCATGATCGGGATGGTAAAATCCTCTGTTCTTCTTGCCACTCACAATCTCCAAAACCAACACACCGAAGCTAAACACATCGGATTTCACTGAGAAGAGTCCATCTATTGCATATTCTGGAGACATATAGCCACTACATACGACAAAGTGAGATGAAAATGCATCAAATGAAATGAACTAGGGAAGAGATGACTGGGATGTACTTACTACGTTCCAAGAACCCTATTTGTATTTTCTTCAGACTGATCATCTCCAAAAATTCTCGCCAATCCAAAGTCTGAAATTTTGGGATTCATGTCGTTGTCCAGCAAAATATTGCTAGCTTTCAGATCCCTATGAATTATTCTCAATCTTGAATCCCGATGAAGATAGAGAAGTCCTCGAGCAATCCCCACTATTATATCAAAGCGCTTTCGCCAACCCAGCGATGTACCTCTCGTTTGATCTGCGGTAGTTTATAGTAAGTTAGGAACTTCACCATGCACCAAGAAACAATGAGAAAAGATTTCAAAGGTTTAGGTGCTAACTGAAGATGTACAACTCTAAACTCCTGTTTGGCATGTACTCGTATATCAGCATCAGTTCATCTTCGTGAATGCAACATCCCAATAGCCTGACCAGATTCCGATGCTGCAGCTTTGAAATGAAGATGACCTCATTCTTGAACTCTTTGAGTCCTTGCCCTGAAGTCCGGGATAGTCTCTTCACGGCTACTTCACGTCCGGTTGAGAGCTGACCCTATGGCATGTCATGAAACTTAACATTAGCCAAGAAGCCAAAAAACAAAGGTAGTTTATCATGACTAAATTCCTGAGAAGCACAAATACAAACACAAAAAACGACCAAACATAGACACGGAAACATACAACTCATTTTCAAAAAGTAGGAATTGGACACGTTTATAACTGCATATATCTATTGTAGGGATGAAAAATTCATAGAGAAAAGTTAAGGTCTATACAGTATGGATAAATGATACAAATACTATTAACTCCTACACCGCTAAATATTGTTCAAAATCGATGCATACGACTATACGACCATAAGTAGTAATTTTGACCCTACTACCCCGGCTTAATAATATTTGCTTTCGGCTTCCTAACGTGGCCCTAGTGTCTGACAGCAAAAAAAAAAAAAATTGACCCTACAATCCCAGCTTAATACTTGCTTTTGGCCTCCTAACATGTCCCTGGTGTGTCTGACAGCAAAAAAAAAAAAAAAAACTCAATGACAATAAGCTTTGTCTTTCTAACTATGTAAGCATCGAACATTACCTTGTAAACAGGACCAAATCCACCTTCTCCAATCTTATTTTCAAAGGAGAAGTTATTAGTAGCTGTTGAAATGGTGGCCAAATCATATAAAGGTAGTTCTAGGTCCTCCTCTGAAATACGTTGGCTGTTTTCTTGGACCCGTATGCTTGCAATCTCCGGTCTCTGTGCTGTATATATTTGAAAGTTGATCACATAAGAAATGTTTGAAGCATATTAAGAAAGGCACTCCAATAATCCTTCAGTTTTCCATGTTTAGATTAGCCTTTGTTTTTCTGGTTCATCACACTATGAGCAATTTCTAAGAACTGCTTGTATTAGCAATAGAAACATCAAATTTGAAACCCCAAAGAACAAGATTATAATGAGATATTACAAGAGAAAATGAAAAGCTTCATCATTTAGGCTCTATTATGTTTTGATGTAATATATTTTCCATGACAGTTGAACTTTTTACAGGTAAAATAACATCATGGTTTTCAAATTCCTTTGTTTGAATGCACACCATATAATAATGTTTCAAGAGCAATTGGGTAAAAGTGTGGCTCGAGATTGGTGTCATCACTACCGTACATGTCCTTGTCATTGAGATCAGACGTAAGTAACTTTCTTGGGTTTGTCTCATAAGTCATTTTCCTTTGATGGATGTAAATCATTTTAAATCGAATATATTTTACTCCAATTTTGTGTAACCAAACGCAGAAGTCAATAACTGATAAAATATTTTCCAAGTAACATTTTACGTTCAAACAAATGCTGTCTTGCACTTTCAGCACAAGTTATAACATCCAGTGTTTGTCCAGTTGCCTGGGAAGGCTCTGAGATTATTGGTTCATGGTCTAAGTCTGAGTGTCCAATTCAAAGACTACCATATATAAAAACTTGTTTTTGACTAGAAGTTGCAGCTAAAGTTTCCTGAGTGATATCTGAGTTTGCTATTTAGCTTAATACTTTCAAATTCAAATTGCACTTAGAGTTGCAAACGAACCAAGTTGTTCACGAGCCATTTGAGGCTTAGCTCGATTTGATTAGTAAACACGCCGAGCTCCAGTTAGCTGTACGTAGCTTGCGTAGACAAGCTTGGCTCGTATTTATGGGCTTTGACTCATTTATAAAGGCTCGTTTACTACACAAACCAAGCTCAAACACCCTAGAGCTTGGCTCGGCTCGGCTCGTTGAAGTGCACTACTTCTAGAAAACAAACCAGTCACTGAAACTAACAGACTAACAATAGACTATGTTGTTTCATTGTTTATGTTGAGAATGCCTTGAAATTTTGGCTAAGTGAAGTTTTGTCCAGAAGGACCACGAGCGCTACACCATTTTAGGTGTAGCGCTACCGAGGGAATAACTTTCGGTTTTAATCCATCTCGAGCGCTACACCTGTTATGGTGTAGCGCTACCAGGAGACTACCTCCAGTTGGATTCCTACTCGGATTAGGGTTTCTGTAACTTCTTATAAATAGCAACAGGACCTTTAGGGTCTTGTATCCTTTGAGCAACTTCTGATTTTCTTGGCCTCTCTAGAGTTACGGAACATAGCCGGCTCTTTGTATCTCTTCTTCACCTTTGTTAG
>JAXBDA010001036.1:34434-63477 GCA_036023075.1 Gaultheria prostrata | reverse complement strand
TAGCTTTTCTAACTACCAAAGGTGTGTGGAAACAGGAAGCATAAGCTAAACATACCGTCAGGCAGTCGGACGAAAAGTGGGTCTCGGGGTCCAGCAGCACCTCCTCTCCAAAATACAACTCCTGGCGTGGAGTGTACTCGTCTGAACCAGAAGGCAAAAAGAGGTGCACCGGTGGGGCGTAAGTCGCCTCGACAAACGCCGGTCTCCTCCTCAACCACTGTCTGGTAGCCTGGACCACTATCCTCCTCGGTCCGGCCGCCCTCTCCTCCTCCTCAGCCTGTGCTCGGGCCACCTCCACTGCCTCCTCTGTCTCAAACTTCTCACAAAAGGCCCGATTCACCTCATCCTCATCCCGCGCTGCTCGTAGCAACGCTGCCTCCCTCTCCCTAACCTCAAAGTCAGCCTCTCTCGCCACGTCTAGAATCCCTGGGGCATCCCTTACAGCTGCTAGCACGGTCTCCTGTGACGCGTGCTCGATATAGTCCTCCCGGGAAATCCCGACCGGCCCCTGAATCGAAGGCTCGCCACCCACCAACACTGCTTTCCCCCTGTTATCCCCACCAGACGGCTGGCTAACCCTCTGCACTATCCTCCAACGGGGCAACGCAGTCCTCGCCCCCCCCCCCCCCCCCCCCCCAAAGATATACATATTATATAGTACCAATTATTTCGAATTTTACCCCAGCCTTGATGCTGCCGCTGGTGGTCAGTGCACAAGGCTTCGTTCAATCGTCAAGAATGTTGTGCAGGAAAGTTTATCCTGAAAAAATGAATTGAAGTGAAGTAAAGGAAAAGAAAATCTATTTTCTTGCGAGTGTTCATTTGACAAAAGAATTATATAAGAAAACTAAAATTTAGTTGTTTATTTGTCAAGAAAAAGAAACTTACGGAAAACTTCTTTTATCTTGATTCAATAGTTATTTCGAATAAAAGTAATTTTGGGAGCTATACATCTGAGTAAAAAATTAATACATGCGAATTGCTACCTTTGAATCATAAGGCAATTCTAAAATCAGCCATAAAAAAATATTTAGTCTGGTTTGGCTTAGCTTGATTTTTTTTTATCTCTATTCAATTTTTTCATATCTATTTTATTTCGCGTTAAATTTTTGCGAATTATTGGTTCATCTCGACGAGAGGAATCGAAAAAAAAAAAGTAGTTATAGAAATTCTAATAGTAATTTTTAATAAAGATAAAAATAAGCCAATTTTTTTTTTGTTGGCTTATTTTTCTCTTTATTCAAAGAACGTTGATTTTCGATCATAATTTTTTTAGTTTTTTGATTTCTCTCGTATAGACGAAAATATGATCGATAAAAAAATTGTTGCAAACTAATAAATGCAATAAAAATTTATAAAAAAAAAAAGCCAACTGGCCGACTTATTTGGATGCTTTAAAAGATAAATAGATACGATAAAATAAAATCAATTTTAACCAACAGTGATTAATTACTTGGTACAAACAAAACAAAAGGCTAATAAAATAAAGGACACACATCCATAAAACAATATATTGACTATGTTGCCTATATTTATAGCAGAAGAAAAAGAAAAGAAAAAGAATTATACGAAATAAGAGAATTGAAGGAGCGAGGGAGAACGTTGGCCCAAAAAATTTGTGAATGGAGGGAGCTTAGAACTTTCCCGCGAAGCTAAATTCCATATATTTTGCAGGATCTGTTTTGAGGGAAAGTGAGTCCTGGTGGGAAAATCATTTTCCAGGATCCTATCACTTTTCTAGTAACTGAACACTCTAAAATATTTGAGAAAGCTAACTTTCCCATCCTTTCTTGACAAAATGGGCCAGCACATTAAAGAAATCTAGATGGGCAGGGTACAAACCCCCTAGACTCATTTTGGCCAATTAATTAATTTTTTTGTCTTTTTTTTCTGTATCTATTGTAGATATAAAAAAAACTATTCTTACACCATAAATGTTTATTGGTTTACGATAGTTGATCTATTATAGTTATGCTTTAGTGGTTGTAGAGTCCAAGATTCATATCCTTTGCAAATCATAAATGTTTTTACATGTGTTTTTTATTCTCTCTTAATTTATTTTAATTTTATTTCTAACTTTTCAAATAAACATATGTAGATGATAAATAAACCGAAATAATTTTTTTCTACTCAACAATCTTTGATAAGAAGATTTAAAAATAAAAAAAATTATTGTCAAAATAGTATTTTTACGAGAGTATAGTTGATAGCATGATTAGTTAGAGAAAACAAAAATATGAATGGTACTACTTTAACATGTTTGATTATTTTTTCTAGTTGTATAAAAAAAATTAAAATTTATGTTAGTTAATTATGAAACTACAATACCATGTTTGATCTTCTTACCTTTTTGGATATATTAAAAACCAAGAAGAATTTGCTTCAAAAAATACAAGGAGAAGTTGTTTTCTTTAAATCAGATTGTTTTAATCATAAAGCACAATTTAACATTAATATTTTTTTGGCTTATATATATATATTTTAAAACTTTTATATGACTTAATATCAAGAGCTTTTTACGGACCAGTACCAAAAAAAAAAAAAAATCAAAAATCAAAAATCAAAATGCACCGCTAAGGTGAATTAAATCAGTCCCACCGCTAGCTCTGTTCTCTCTCTCTCTCTCTCTCTCCCCTACCCACCGGTCCCACCCCACAAGGGCATAATCTCTCTCTCCTCAACTCTCAAAACCGTATGAAAGTGTCTAAATCCTAGGGTACCTTATGGAAGTGCCAAAATCTAACCCCTAGGTAGCCTATGAAGTGTCTAAACCACTAAAACCCTATAATAGGAAAGTGCACCATAAACCTAAACCCTATGGTACCCTCTGAAGTGCTTAAAACTAAATCTTAGGGTATCCTATGAAAGTGCATAAACCATTAAAACCCTATAATAGGAAAGTGAACCATAAACCTAAACCCCAAAAAAGAGTGACTTACCTTAATGATAATTAGATGTCTCTTTTCTAGACTTAGATGTAAAAATATGTAATATCAAGTGGACAACCAAACTTGGGCTGGGCTTGGACATGAGCAACCCAAACATTAGGGCCGGCCTACCGTGGACTTGAATGAAATGCAGACTTTGGAGGAAATTGCAAAGTGGAAAATTTTACTCCCTCCGTTCCAAAATGTTTGCCCCCTACGAAACTACATGTAATTTTCAAACTAAAAAATAATGTATTTACCAAAATAATTTTCAAATTTTTTTTGCACCATAATAAAGTTCTCAATGAGATTTATCAAACAAGATCCATATTGCTTAGAAAATTATTTTTGTAACTATATTATTTTTTAGTTTGAAAATTGCACGTAGTTTCGTAGGGGGCAAATATTTTGGAACGGAGGGAGTATGTAATAAAAAATCCTGACAGAACAATGACGCTAGTGAAGTAACACTATGGCACGGGATGATCATACAATAACGAGCAAAAAAGCGAAAAGCTGTTCAATATTACTATTCCTTCCGTCCAAAAATTATAGTCCCTCGTTCCATTCTAACCGGATAGAAAATTGATTATATATTTCAATCGGTAATACATTTCGTATGCAATATGGATCATGTTTGATAGATCTCAATTAAATCTAAAATACAAAGTTTTCAAAATCACCTAAAACATTATAGATTGTAACATATATTACATTGAAAAGCGGCACAAACTCTCAAAAGGAACTATATTTTTGGGACGGAGATTGTACTTAATAGACAACTAAACAAGTACAATTTTTATCTGAGCTAGCCCTTTGGCGATTACCGTCTTCCATTAATGCATGCCGCAAGAAAGAGTTGTAGGAGTACGAATTAGTATTAATTTGGGTAATATTTTGATTTGATATGGGTTGGGTGATGGTGTAATCCATGGGGGAGTCAGGAATTTTGGTTAGTGGGATCATAAATTAGATCCATATGCAGGTTAGTTTTTTCTACTTATTAATCCAAAAAAATAACAAAATTAAAAATTTAATTGTAAGGTTTCTTACAACAATAAATATAATTTTGTTTTATAATTAGTCCCAAAGGCGGCTTAGTCATTTTGAAATAATGCAAGAAAGCTTCATTTGTAACACTATCAACTCCAAACAAGAAAAGAACACTTGAAATTTCCGTCATTTGAAGCAAGTTAGGGGCGATTTATGATTTTTTGTGAGATCAAAATCATAAAATTTGGCTCCAAATTACCAAAATCCTTTATAAGAAATCAAAGTGAAGTGGGGAGCATCAATGTACTCGAAACACATGCATGTGAAAACCCAAGACTTAGGCGACATGCGTATTTTTAATTTTTGATTGGTCCTTCTGTATAGGATTTATAGTTTTGATGACTCCAACATACAAAACATTCACAAAAGATTCAAGCATACAGAATCTTGGACTACACAAAAACCTTCTCATTGAAGCAAAAACCTTCTCTTCAAACCATAAACCTGATACATGAAGGGTACGACAATTTGAGCTTCACCTAAACCTTCTTTTACATTCACTCTTTCAAGAAGTACTTAATTAGTAAATTCATGATGCAGGCACAATAGTAGCCACATGACGATAATGCCAATCAAAAAATTGAAAGACGAGAATAGCTAAGCCAGATGAACACTGTGATTGATGAATAACGTCTTGGTAAAATGTAAATATATTGCTGCTTTCTAGAGGCGAATGTTATCAGATCAACAGATTTTGGCCATCTCAAATGCCTCAAGTGGAACTCATCAAGTGAGTCCTGTGATCTAGAACTCCACTCATGTCGTTAGTGACTATTTGGCATTGACATTGGGAGAAGGTTTGTGCTTCATAAGATCCTGTCATTAACCAGAATGAGCTTCATAACAAGCTGGTGACAATTTAGTACATGCATAAGGGGGCAAAAATGGAAATTCTTCAAGTCAAACTCAATTGTACCAAAATTGACTGATGAATGAAGCTGAGAGACAAGAAGCTAACTTTCATATGCATTAATGACTCCCTTATGGCATTTTGTATGTCACTGGTCCCAGACAGACATAAAAACCAGATCTTGAAAGACAAAAATTTCTAATTTCTTTACCTTAACAAAATCCAAATGGGAGCACAAATTTATAATCACAGAAGCAAATCAACAAAAAATATTCAATCATGATCAACTCTAAATATTGTAGGTGCTGCACTTAATTATTACTAATAATACAACCCCATAAAAAATAAGAACTGAATTGAGTAACAACATATTCTCTTCCAGTAATTGACGATATTTGCTTATTTGCAGACAACAAAGTCCTTTTTAAAAATATCGATTGAAGTTCGCTTTTCCTTACCAAAACAAAAACAGATATTTCATGGAGAGTCATGTTTTAAGTTGGGAGGAGACAGGGAGCATGCTCTTATTCCACTTGAAGAGTAAAAGAAAGTCAATGGCATTTTGGAAAGTGAAAGTAAACAATTGAACATTGGATTGTAGGGACCAATTTCAAGACCAAGGTCTCACGTGAGTAACTCATTTACACATTTGGTAAAAAGCTTGGGAAGGGGCTGGAGTTTCATCTTAGAGCATAATGAAGGGTTTCTTGGTTATCCAAGGCAATTGAATATGTTGTGCATTCACAAGTTTTTTGTCAAAAGAGTATCTACATGTTTGAGGTTTTATTTACGTAAGATATCTTTAATAGAGCAAGTAGAAGACGCTTATCTTGATTACCTTGGAAAAAAATACTGCACCGCCAACTGGTAATCACCAGATTGGTACACAGACTTAACTAACTTGTCAGCTGCTTTGAACGCCTGCCTTGTACGCTGTTTGCTGCCCCTTACCCTTGGTTGATAGCCTTTATTGTTGTGAGTGAACCTTAAAAATACCAATCCTAAATTAGAAGGAAAACAATCTACACAGTAACATTTGACATGCATATGCAATGGTAGAAGACAAGTATTCATGACAAAGCCATACAACTCTACGTTCCAGCCTGTGCGTGTGTGAGAGAGAGAGACTGACAGATAGAGAGAGATCATTATTAAGCTCAAGCAGACCAAATGAAGCATTTCCTATGTCAAAATTCTTACCCAAATCAAGAGAGCGTCAAATCGTTAGTCATAGTTTTGAAGACTATTTTGTATCTCTCCATTGTCAATCACAACATTAGTGAAGCTCTTTCTCAAACTCAGGCTTACACTTGCATTTGCCCATTGGAGTATTTGACATAAAAAAGGAGTCTACCTAATCTGAAGCTTTTACTCAAATTTGACTCAAGTTTTGGAGTGTGAGTGAATCATGAGTTGCTGCAGCATTTATTATGGAAAAGATAAGAAGATAATAAAATGAATTAGGTTCCATTTATTTCGATGGTTTTGTTTCCCTTGATAAAACCCTCCAGAAATCTTGGAGCCACACACAAAGTATTGCTAGCATTGACACCCAAAAACATCTACAATCCGTTCATGTTAATGATTATCCTCTTTTTTATATCAAGCTAGATATCTCCGACAGCTTCTCCAATGTTGTTGCTATAGCTCTGTTTTTTAGCACCAAATTCCTATTTCAGCTATACCATCTGGCATATTTGACACCAGGTTTAGCTATTGCTAACATTTAGCAAGGACATTTATTCCTACATATAGCAGATCGATTTGGCATTGTGAGAGAAAAATAGAAGAAACAGCATTTGCACCTTTGGAGCAACATCGCCAAAAAAAAAAAAAAAGGACTGCTACTGGTAGTTCAATAGCTGTGGTCATTCTGCTGCGGAACCATTGGAGATGCTCTAAAACATAAGATAAAGGGGATTAATCTGTCGAAACTTGAAAGAGTACAACCGATGAAAAAATAAAAAAATAAAAAAATAAAAAAAGTGGGTACCTGTATTTGGTTGTCAGTAATTTGAGCTTCAAGCTCTTTCCCAAGCCCTGAAATTCTTGTTTTGAAAGCATTAGCCATCATCCCAAGATCAAAAAACACATGGGTGAGTATGATGGATAAGGGCTTTGTGACGGATCCCTTCATACAGCGTCTCAACACGGTCATGAAAATGGATATCAAGCAGCAGGTTTGCTTTCAAATTCCCAAGGTAATCCGGACATGAAGCGTAATTACTGCAGATTACAGAAAAAGTATACACATCAGAAACGAAGTAAAAGATGGTAATTCCAAGAATGGATGATTAGGATCCTATAAAGTGAGGCAGAAATTCATGTACATAGCAAGAATAAGATCAACCACAACGTAAATGACATGATGGCAAGTTCTGGGATTATCTTGAATTCTATGCCTTTAAATAACCTACCAATGTAGCAACATTAACATGTTCAAAAGAAAATACTCATAACAGCCATAGCAAGTTACCGAGAATAAAAATCGTGAATAGGCTCCCTAACTCCAGGGACGAACTCTAAGAAATTCTGGAAAATAAGATTGTCTATGACTTTGTTCTGCCAAATAAATGAAACTAATCAGGAATATAATTCACAACTACAATATTACATGGGCACCATTCAAGTAATAGAAATGGTATAATTGCCTTCGGCTCTGTTCTGTCAAAACTTGCAAGTGGACAAAGACCACCATATGATGCAATGTTTTGGAGTGCAACTACTTCTCAGTAATTGTTCCCCAATTCGTGAGTTGTCTCCAAGAACTGGAAAATACGCGAAAAACAGTGAATGTCACAGATCAAAATGGAAAAAAAAAAAAAAAAGTTCAATTAAAAGAAAACAGTATATGATCACTCAATTAGTAGTGGTAGGGACCATGTCCCATGATTTCAAAGATATCACTAACGTGCGATGTACTACATTTTACAATCTGGACTAAATGACACAATTCAAATCAGATGATAGATTTGTAAAGCAACGGCAGTTCGCGACTCAGGTAATTTTTAAATCAGCGAGTTATTGGAATTTCATGCTACTTCAAACAAAACTTGGGCCACGCTACACCTGATAGGCAATCACAAACATGCTTTATTTAGAAAGGCGCACCGTCAAGCTGAGCTTAAAATCAGAGCTGAGTAACTGACACGGATCAGCAAATTTGAATAGTTGTTTCTGCTGGGAAGTGACTTCTCTCCCATGTTGACCCATAAAAGTTCTATTCGCAACTTTCATCAATGCTTCACTTAAGACTCTGAACAACATTTACCCCGTCGTACTCATCCACGAGATCTGGTGTTTCTAACAGAAAATACATTAAGATCATCTACATACCAGTGTCTTGACAGCACGCGCTCACAACTACATTCCAAATTCAAAATCTGAAGCCATGCCCACAGTTTCTACAGATGAATTCAACGATGCCACTTTCTTATAGCATGATCCAGTTCAACCTGCAGCACCATTAACTCCCTTGCAAGCTACAAGTAAAAACCTTCTTATCTTAACATTCAATGAATTTTTGTCGCCTAATTATATGCCTTGAAATTACTGTGAGATGACCATATAATTCTACTGCCGTTTACACAAATAAACCACAGCCAGCGGACACATTTTAAAAAAGCAAGGCAGGTTAAGTAACAAATCTTTCGAGCAACGAGGTTGTACTTTTTAGCCTCTAATAAGGCCAACCCAGCATTACAAACTCTGGTTAGGTTTATGGAAAAAATACATTGTGAAACATAGTGAAAAAACGAGTTTCAAACTTGGTAATCTGGACTATGTTAACTAAAAGAATTAATCAGCACCTTTTCTAATACGATCCTTATGTAATATTATTCTCCAATTTTTAAAGATGATGACTACCATTTTTATCAAGTCCATATAACTATATCTTTGCATCTATAGAATGCAAACTTGACGGGATCCCAAAATTTACTAATATATTGGAATCGGTAAGATGCATACTTGACAGGATCCTAAAATTTACTAAGCAACTACTGCAGAAATCCCAACAAAGTTGAAAAAGGCCATGCAAGCAATCATATTAATAACAATGAAAGTCTTGTAGCTTCTCAATAGGCATTGCTCCATATTGTTGTTGTTTTTTTTATTGAAGTTTCAGATATAAGTAATCAGTATTACTGGCAAACGACCATTGAAATTAATGACCACAGCTGAAAATAGTATAATACAAATTCACAACTGATACAAGGGATAACAGTATGTTGCTTCTGCAGTCTTCCACAAAAGCCGGATGCAATTGGGAATGAAAGTAATGGATGAATCCCTTATCTTCTGTGCTTTCCTTGTCCTTTTCCTTCTTAGGCTTATGCTTTTTCTCTTTCTTCACTTCTTTTGAAGCTTACAATAAGAATATATTGCATGCAAGTAAAAATCTATAACTACCATCTAGAATATCCTTAAATATAACATATTGGCAATAAGATGCTCAAATGATCCAAACTCAAATTAAAGGACAAACAGCAAAATGCTAGACTTCCGAACAACTATTGGCAAAGGAAATGAAAGTAATCATTGTCTATAGAGATAGACATCAAATTACGACGTTGTGTTTTGCAATGGCACAAGAAGATGCTGACAATTTACAGGCTCTTCAACGCTTTTGGTGACTTCAGAGCTTTCAAGAGCAAGTCCATTTTCCTTTACGAGCAAGTCCATTTTCCTTTACAAGAGTCTCCAAGAAGAAAGGATATATAAGTCATGAATAACTTATACAGTACATATTGTAACTATAAACATGACATCTCACATTTGGCGTTTATCTTATATGCATAATACATAACAATTAGACATCCACATGTAGGCAAAACATAGTGCGCTCTTCAATGTTCACGACATTCACCAACAAACTTCCTTCCCTTATGCATCTCCCAAATGCTCTTTCAGTCCATATCATCGAGTTTGTTTTTCTTTTCTGGGTGCCACAAAATGTACATATTTTCAAACCCTGTCCTAGTCCCATATCAAAGGCTAGAAATAGAGCTCCAAATTATTTTGGGTTTTCCCAAACTAACAGATGACTGCAATCTTTCCACTCTAAAATTCATCTACTTATCTACAATTTCAGCATCTTTACTCCAACACCACATAAGGCCATTCTAAAGTTGACAAAAGAATGTGGAAGTAAACCAATGATCCTCAAACTCCGAAATAGATACAAAATATAAGTCAGGTAGGTGATTATAATACAAGGCTAACTCACTAATGATCCTCAAATTCGAAGTAGATACAAACATAAGCCAAGCAGGTGGAAATAAAACCACGATGCCCAAGTTTCTGGCCATTAAAATAAATATCAAGACAAAGAAAGCTTTCTAGTTTCTCAATATTGGAGGAACTCAAAATTCATTACCCATTAATTTATGTTGGATACCTTCCGAATCAAATTAGCTATAACTTATTTCTTGAATGCTTGTTTTCCATACTGTGGACTGTATTTCACTCCTCTTGTAGTCCTCGTGTTGTTATGCACTACCTAGAGTGCATTTATGGATCTCAATCCAAGGCCAAAATAGAACAACAAAGTCGATGACTAACTTCCTTTGATGCACTACATAATTACAATTAAACAAAAGTTATTATGTTAAGAGTCAACTGAAACGTTTTCAAAAAGATTTCAATGAGAAAATTCCTTAATGACTGGATACGATTTGGAACTTAGCTAAGAAACAAAAGGTTGAACCATTGGTATGAGAACTGTAATTTTTACAAATGCTAACTGATTATTCTCTTTAACAATCTCAAATATATAGGCTCCTATACATAGCTCTTGTTTTAGATTTTATCCAAAATTAACAACACCGCATAACTTTTTTTTTTTTGCCGCGGAAATAAGGATCATTTATTGAATAACAGATTGGTCCGAAGACCTAACATCAAACATGGTAAAATTGGCAAGCCATTGGGGGACAGGAACCCCCCTATATTCCAATTTTCCACTAAATAGGGATTGCTTAGCCAAAGAATGGGCTACCCTATTGCAAGAACGTTTAACATGAGTAAAAATACAAGAGGAAAACAAAGGTAGCAGTTCCAGACAATCGGAAAGAATGGAACTACAATCAGAAAAATGGTTCCCTGCTTGTGTAAGTGCTTGGACAACTTGGGCACAGTCACCTTCCACAATAATATTTGATAGACCTTTATTAGCTGCAATAACTAAGGCCTCCCGAAAACCCCATAGCTTCAACTGACCGAGGAGAAAGGAAACCAGAGAATGGGATTGAGTACGCACCTAAAATGTTACCCAGATGGTCACGAGCCACAATACCAACACCAACAACACCGCATAACTTAACTGAGGGTGAACATGGAAAAAAAAACATAACTTAACGCGACCCTTAAAATTGGATCTTAATCCAATTATTGGCATTCGGGTTCACCTAAACCTGGGTTCAGTTTGTTCTAATTTTCCTCCGTTTGACAATGGTGCGCTGTGGAATTTGGTATTGACGTTTTGGGCGTTTGGTAGAGATTGACTTGGGGTCCGAGGGCGTAGTTACTAGGTTGATGACCCAAGTTTCTACGGTCTGGGGTTCTTTGAGGGAGACAGAGTTTACTCTGGGGCTGACCCTAGTCATGTATTTCCCCCTTCTCTTTTAAGTAAGCAATTACTTATAGCCCACACTTACCAAGGTAACGACATCAATAGAAGATTTGCCCCCATCAGATTGAAATTATAAGTGATTGTGTAGACGCCTGATTACATCAATAATTTAAGTTCCAATTTCAAAAAATGCAATGAATACTCATGTATTGGTATGTTAGGGCCCAACCTCAAACAACCCTTTGATCCCAATATTCCACCCGCAGTTGGACATTTTATCAAACACTTGGAAGGCAATTGAGATATTTCTTCGGGGAAAAAAACTTACTGGAAACATGGGTGTGTTAACAGATTTGCATCGGAAACACTAATAATGTTAAAAAATTGCACAACCAATTTTCTAGGGAAGAAACTGTCTCCCTTTCGTATGCACAGGGCAACGGAGATAATTTCTTCTGAAAAAATTTCAAGAACGGCAATCAATTAACCAACACCGTGATATGAGTGCATGCAAAGATAGATAGATAGATCGGAAGAAGAGGGTAGAGACATAGAGATATGAAGGCTTACCATTTCCCCCGGCATCGGCGGATACTCACCGGATACTCGCCGGAAATGACATGGAAAGAAAGGTACTCAGCGGCGCAGATAAAACTTATTCGCGCGCAAAAGCCAAAACGAAGTGGGAAAACTCTTTTACGATAAACTGATGCACTTTCTTGTGGTTTTGATTCACTATACCGAGACCTATTTTAAAAAATATAAATTTATTAAGATCAATTATTAATTTATTTTTAATTAATATAAAATTTTTATATGATTTGTATTTTTTTGAGTTCTACAATTTGAATGTCATTATTAAAATATCATTGACATAAATAGAAAATGTACTTAAAGCCCTAAGAGTTATTGACATGAAAGAAGATATGATTCTATGTATCTAAATCTATTTTAAGACATAGAAATTCATGTAGTTAAGTACTATTTTGTGTTTTACTTACGAGATATTCATACATCATATGTGTTAATAAAATTTTTTACATGAAGAATGTCTTGGATCATTAAATGATGGTCGATATAAATATAAATCTTTCTTATAGTACCTAAGATACGAAACGTTGTCGTTTCGGTGGCATGACATAGGTTGAACCTATGTCATGACGTAGAAAAGTGAAAATTACAGAAAAAGCCCTCTTCTCTCGTCGCAAATACGCAAACGCCAAGAGACTAAACGCAGTCGCTTCGGTATTATGACACAGGTTGAACCTGTTCCATGACGTGGAAAAGTGAAAATTACAGAAAAAGCCCTCTTCTCTCCTCGCAAATACGCACACGCCTAGAGACTAAACGTAGTCGTTTCAGTATTATGACACAAGTTCCACCTGTGTCATGACGTGGAAAAGTGAAAATTACAGAAAAGCCCTCTTCTCTCCTCACAAATACACCCCCCCCAAGATCTTTACCTCTAAAAGTCTCAACTGTAGAGAGTATAATCGTTGTCGTCGGAGTCAGTCTCAGATGGCGATTCCGGCGATTCAATCGTCCGTCATTTGCAGCACTTCGTCCGTCATATCAGTCTCAGATGGTGGCAAGACCGACTCTTTCGGCTCTCAGAAGTCTCACAAGGACTCTCAAGCCATTCTTCGTGAACTTAGCTCTTTGCTTATCAAGTAAATTCCTCTCCTTCCTCTCTTGTTGAGTATTCAGCTCCGTATTTGGAAGCATGTAAATTCTTTTGGTATTACGGGCTGGATGCATTATGTTGATTGAGAGTAATATTTTTTGATTATTGATTAACAACTTTGTGTTGAAGAACTCAGGCTCGTTTGTTCTCGACTCAGGCCCGCTTGTTTAGAATGTCAAATTACTGCAAAAATATATATTTCTCTTCTTTCGGCGTGTTCTATTTTAAGCACGATCCTCCCGCTTAGCACACATAGACGCCCCGGATTTTCGGATAATGTGAGTTGATATGGCATCTTCTTTGTAGTTTTAATGAAGAGATACTTCATATTTCTGGGTCATTGCACCCAGCTCATACAGGAAGCGTCCGCTGGTTGGATAAACATATGGAAGATTGGTCAAATGCTGACAGGTTTTTTATGAACTCTTAGCAATAGGCATTAGGCCGTAGGATAAAGTTTTGGAATTCATAAAAGTTGATGTGCTGCAGGGCATTCTGCCAAACTCTTCTGGTCTGTGAAAATTGTTTAGGATTACCAAGAAGCGGAAAGAAGGCAAAGAGACTGGGAAGTAAAGAACATTCTTGAAGGCTGATGCAGACTTTCGGTGAATGCTCTTTAGGCATATCTACTTCTAGGTGAAAAAAATTTCTTCTCACATTTCAGTGCAAGGATAATAAGGCTTAACTCCACTCTCCAATACTTTCTTCTCGGATGGTTGTTTTTTTTAAAATATACTTTGAAGCAATATCAATTGGAAAGCAATCCCACTAGATTACCGTCCTTTGGATTGTTTGGAATGGTGTGATAAGAAAGGGAATATCTTTCTCATCAAATCTCACCATTTTTGGTGAGTGGTGAGTTTTGGTGAGAAATGAGAAGGAAATAGTCAAAACTCAAAACATATCATTTTTGTACTTTTCTATCTATTTCTCACCAAATCACTTAATTAGGTCGTAGTTTCTCTTTTGATAGTGTGTGCAACCAGGGAAGATTTTCATTGTTGGATATTGCAACTATTAGCCTTTTCCAAATTAATGATCGGAGAATATAGTCTAATTCTTTCTTCCCTTTTCTTACCAAATCACTCAATCCAAAGGGGCTGTAATACTGATCCGGATTAATAATATAGAAATACCACACCCGACAAAAGTGAAAATTTATTTAACGAGGCATGTTTTAAACCAGATCCTAAATATTATAACCAAAACCACATATTTAATTATCCTGGCTATATAGTCCAATATGATGCCTGTATCCAGTCAAACAGATGGGCTTTTAAGTTTTGCCATTGAGCTACTCTGGTCCAGACGGGATTAGTTCAATCCTTGATTTTAGAAACGAAGAAAAGAAAATGTAGATTGCTAGTCCGCTACTCATTTTTCTAATGTGGTTAATGTGGCAGGTTCAGTGAGACTTTTGATGGTGTTGTTTTGGCTTACGACATCAATGTTCGTAGCAAGAAGGCAGAGATTCTTTCTGGGATACATCCTAACTTGGGTGAGAAATTACAAGCAAAACTGCTACTTTTTCATCCGAAGCCAGACATGCTTTTAGGTAGTTCTGCCGTGACCCTTCTTATCTTATATCACCTAATCCTAATATCACATACTTTTTGATATGCATACACCAACCGGTGTATGTTCATTTCCTGATCGTAACAAAAGGACAATATCAACAAAGAAGGAGAACACATCGACTCGTCCTCCTTCTGAGCCGTGGAATCCCTCTATGATGTTGTCAAATTTGTCATCGGTACTATATGTCTGCTCTCTGAACACACACACGCACACAAGTCCGCATATAGCACTCTTTTTGGGTAGTCCCAGGAATTCAGATTTCTGATGCATTATAGTCTAGTTCTGTTTTTTTTTTCCCCTCCCAAAATAATTCGTTGTTTTTATCATGATATATTCATTTTTCTTGGCAGAATCTTCTGTTTACTCTTGTTTTAGCCTTTTGTTTATGATTTTGTGTTTTCAGAAGGCAAGGTAGTGAAACTAAGCCAACAATCCATTCATATCATTGTTCTTGGTTTTTCTTCTGTCGTCATAACAGAGGAAGACATTCGTGAAGAGTTCAAATATAAAATCGTAAGTACCTAGTGGGCTATTTTTCTCTCGAAGCCTGTTTGCAGACACTTCCTGTATGAGCCTGTGAAAATATATTTTTCTTTTCTTTCGGCATGTTCTTTTTTAAGCACGATCCTCCCACTCACCACACATATAGACGCCCCGGATTTTCGGATAATGTGAGTTGATATGGCATCTTCTTTGTAGTTTTGATCAAGAGATACTTCATACTTCTGGATCATGCACCCAGCTCATACAGGAAGCGTCCGCTGGTTGGATAAACATATGGAAGACTGGTCAAAAGCTGACAGGTTTTTTATGAACTCCATCAGTAGGCAGTAGGATAAAGTTTAGGAATTCATAGAAGTGGATATGCTGCAGGGCATTCTGCCAAACTCTTTTGGTCTGTGAAAATTGTTTAGGATTACCAAGAAGCAGAAGGAAAGTGAGGAAAGACCAGATGTGCAGTCTCTTGATAATACGATGCTTGATACGGGTACAGTTTCCATGAATAGTGGTCGCAGACATAAGAAGTCAAAGAGACAGAGAAGTGAAGAAGATTTTTGAAGGCTGATGCAGACTTTTGGTGAATGCTCTTTAGGCGTAGCTACTTCTAGATGATTTTTGTTTTCTTCTCAAATTTCAGGGCAAGGTAATTAAGGCTTAACTCCAGTCTCCAAGACTTTCTTCTCGAACGGTTGTTTTTTTCAATATACTTCAAAGCAATAGCAATTGGAGAGCATGGCAAATGAGAGGACTACCCTTTAGTTTTGAGGAGCCAAACTGAGTACCCGTCTGAAAGGTCTAGTTACCTGAATCCACATCCAACAAGTTTTAACTTAGCAGCAGTGAAAGTCTTCAAATACACAGACCATCAGAACTGTTATCTATTTAGGTTGGCTTTAGCTCTGGATCAGTTCCCAACTTTAATTACTTCGCTAAGAAGCAACGTTTCTATAAATAAAGAATTTATGCTCAGTTGAAAATTTGATTGAGAAAAACCAGAACCAATGGCAGATGAAACTCGTTACTCCCTTTTCAGAACTCCCCTTATCACCTAGTAGTGAGCCAGACAGCTTAATAGTAGATAGGAGAAGAAAAGAAGATCAAAATGAGATAGCTTCTACAAAGCAAGCACTAAGGAGGCATGAACTAATGGCTGAAGTCTTTTTTCTTCCGGTTGTTGAAATTTGTAGGAAAATGCACTCTCCTAACTGGACAATATTGATGACTACCCAACTCATTCAACGGTTTTAGGGATGTTAGTTTCATTTATCTCATTGATTTCTTACTCTTCTTTTCATTTTGGAAGCATTTTAATTTGGTTCCCTGTAACTTTCACAATTTTTTTTTCTATAGTTGCCTGGAACATACTTCTGTTCTTTGTAATTGCTTTTCTTTTTGTTAAGTACCCTATTCCCATTTTCCAACACGTGGCCCAACCTGTAAACATCACTTTAGAGCCGTGGATTGTGAGAAGTAGAATGAACTTTTGCTGTATTGTTAACTTTTCTATTGACAAAAGTTGGTGAAAGGAAAAAAGTGTCCCGATTTAAATGAGATTCCCATCGCCGTTCGGAAAAACAAAAGATTCCTATCTAGAGTAATGATTTCCACACCTCCCTTATAAATGCAGTCACTTTTTTTTGTCTTTTGGTGGCAAATCGATTTCAGCGTTTGTTTTGTATTAGACTGGTAAATTATTCAATGTGGTGACACCATCAAATGGGTTTTGGCCTTTCATTTTGTACTCTCTTGGAACTTTTCATTGGTTTCAAAGATTGAAAATTTATCTAGCATAGTGTGAACATTAAACTTGTTGATATATGAATTTGGAAGAAAAAAATGATCCCGCTTGAAACCGTTACCTCTGTCTGCAACCCAATTAGAACTCCAATGCCTGGTATTCCTTTGGCACTCTTTGTATGGTCCTCTCACCATGTGCCTACTTTTCACTGGAGGTTAGCTGCAAAGCCTGTGCTCTGATGGTATGGATTTGGAAATCTACATTAAGGAAATCCAGCAAAGCCTGTGCTCTGAGGTTAGCTGCAAAGCCTGTGCTCTAATGGGGGTCTGATAGAAGTCCAGCTGGTATTGAAGGGTAAACTGCTTGGGCCATTTAGGAAGAGGTAAGTCCTTGAGAGCTCCAATTCTTGTAACCATTTTTGCTGCTACCATCTACTACTATGTATGGGAAAGAGGAACAGCAGAATATTTCAAGGTATGAGCAATAATCTGCAGACCTTGGTGGTGGAAGCGGAGAAGTGCCATAAGGCTATGTATGGAATCTTTGAGAAATCTACCAAATACCTTGACAAAATCAGCAAATCTTAGCACAATGGGGAGTTGAAGTTCACGGATCATAGTTAACCCCAAGCCATCACCCTTCGGTTATAGGGGAGTTGAAGTTCCAAGCTTCCAACACAAGTCTGCTCATTGCATAATGCATCCCTCCTAAAAGGCTTCTACTTCAAATTCTGTTTGATAGTTGTTTCCTAAGAAGTCGTGTACGGATAACGGTTCGACACGGGTACGGCTGTAACAAATGTGTTTTCCATAATTAGAGCAATGTATTAAATGTAATAGTTACACTTCGAGTCAAGTAAACAGCTAAATGACTAGGGCAATTGGAATCCAACATCTAATAGTTTAAGATAAATTTAATTTAAGGTACAAATTAGAATTTAAGGCCATTATACTAAAGACCCTATAGACCAAAATCTGTCATTTTATAATCATGCTAAGCATAGAAAGTAAGTCTTATCAACTTATTTCCACTTTTGTGTTGGGTACGGTGAGTTACTTCTATGGTCCGACAAAAGTCAAAGAGAAAAGTTCCGGTATCCGCAGAACCAAGAACTGACGGCATCAACATGACATTACGACTTTTTCCTTGGTTGATCGGATCCCCCATACGTGCTTCCTGTACCCAGTACGGATTTGGAAGTACCATGCAAAGTACCGGTATCCGGTATGTTATGGGTACTGGTACGCCCGGGCTACATAAGTACCCATGCTTTTGTTTCGTAGGGCTGGACACTCTTTACTGTGTTGTGTCAATACTAGATTGACTCAACCCATGCAGTGCTTTCATTATCTAAGGCCTTTTGGATTGGGTACATCTTTGAACGACAATACTTGCTCATGCAATCCAACACATTTCCTTTGAAGTATAGTTACCATGCTTTTCAATAGTTTTTAGTTTCTTATTCCAGTGGGGTGCATAATTTATCCAACAAACCCTTTCCCAAAGGACAAGGAAAGATAATAAGAACTAGAAATATTTGGCAAATGGCCACTTAGTTTGGTATTTGTTGTCTTGCAGGGTTGGCAAGCTGGCTTCTCTGTTGGTGATTGGTGCAAGTTGCAACCAAAGGCCCGTCCATTTATTTTGCAGGGTTGACTAGCCGATTCTTTCACTCACAGACTCTTTGTTCGATCTGTTGCATATGTCAGGGGTTTACGCTGTTGTTTTTAGAAACATTGAATTGAAAGTGCTCCATTATAGATTTCGGAATATGCCATCATTATTGTAAGGAGTTTCTTCATTGTTGCAATAGAAGAATCTGTTTTCACTTTCATGTTCTTGTATGGCTACTAAATTAATCTTATGAGAACACCTATTTCCAATCTTCTAGTTCTTGAAAAGCTTCATGCATCAAATGAACCAATGTTGTTCATCTGACTAGAAATTTACTGCTCTAATTACTTCAGAAAAGCGCTAAAATCGCTGAGTTTTTTTTTTTTCGCAATCAAGTAGCCACTTTTCGTATGGCGAGACTTGGTTTTTTTTTGGCAAATCAAGTAGCGCCTTCGGTTTTTCCTGTTAGTGTAGTGTAATGGACATAAGAGATTAAAAAAAAAGGGAAAGCTATTTGTCTGACAAAGGAAACTATAGCCATACGTGTTGCAAATGGTTAAGGAACGTTAATTTGGGATGTCTGATTGTAGCAAAGTTTATTTTATATGTCAGTCTATTGCACATTTAATAACTTTAATTTATATCTCAAAGTGCTTTTAACTTGGAATTTCCGTTTATTGGGTTGAAAATGTTTTAATTTTTTTAGATTGTCAAGTGATCCAATTGTCGTATACGCACTGTAACACACTGGAACACCGGTATCTGGAAATTTGGTACAAAGGATTTGAGAGGTCGAGAAAATTCAAAAAATTCTCTTCTCAAAGACACTAGCTGCCCCGTTGGAATGAATCTGCTGTTCTATTTCCCCTTCTATGAGGACGTTTCAAATCACCCTCCAATGAATTTTGTAGCACATCAATCACTTTCAACTTAAAACTTGGCATGCATCGTATTTAGAGTGAAGCATGTCCAAACTGAACCAAAATTGCATCCAAACTGAACCAAAATCATTTTCACTTGGAAGAAACATGAAATTATAATCACAAGAAGACATGGTTTGCGACAAGCAGTTCCCTCTCCCTCCTCTCCCATTCATTTGGGCTCATATGCAGCCAATCAGTTCAACCCCTCGCTAATATATAATTCAGCATCCATAAATTGGGCTATTCGCTCAAATTTTCTTCTTCTGATATCCATTGTAACAGAACTCTAATCCGGGTGCGTCTTCTCTTCTATACTTGACTAATTGAGCATTAATACGCCGATAACAATGAGCAAGGCACCTGCAAACCACTGCGAGAGCAGACTTCCATCAGAAAAGGATCAATCAGAATGATAACCTTAAATAGACGTAATTGGGCATCATCACAAACATTTTCATAGTATCCTTTTCTAACCACAAGAATAGACCATAACAACTTGTAGTTTTTTTCTTCATGAAAATTTCGAGATACGAAAGCAAGAAGTTAGAGGTAGATGCTATCAGGTAAATGTAAATTAAGGCTGCAAAGACTTTCTAAATAGACGTAATGCGGCATCATCACAAACATTTTCATAGTATCCTTTTCTAACCACAAGAATAGACCATATTCTTCATGAAAATTTTGAGATACGAAAGCAATAAGTCAGCTAGATGCTATCAGGTAAATGGAAATTAAGGCTGCAAAGACTGCTGCAGGCATCCATAACTTAATGGTCAAACCCGTGTTTGCTGGGCAAATGCTCTTCTTATATTAGCATGCTCAGCATGCAATAATGGGCCAAACCTGTGTTTGCTTTGCAAGCAGATGCTTTTCGTATATGAGAGTGCTTAGCAAACAACCATCTTGAGATCTCAATAATTAGGCATTTTAATCTTGAAACTAATTAAAATATGAGTATGTGATCTGCAGGAGCCTCGCGAGTTATATCATTGGATGTGTGATCCACGATAGACTATAGGAAGGTCCACTTAAGGGATTGATTTTTTTTTTTACATGATGTTTACAGATGCAATTTTGTCAGCAATTGACAACTATTTTCAACATCTACCCCAAAACAGTTTACGGTGTCTCAAAGAGTTATAGAAACAGAATCCCTGATTTCATGCTGCAAAAAGCAACCCTTTATCAACTGCGGTGCCTCAGCTTTCCAATCCATCAAGTAATATCTAACAAGCTTGCACCATGCCCTAGTTTCCTGGGCTTTTTTCCTTTTCGTCTTTCTCCCATGTCAGTCAGATAGTGAACTAAAAAATCACACAAGTCAATGTATATGGTCCATGCAATCATCCATGGATCGGCCAATCGTAACGCCATGCCCTAGTTTCCTGGGCTTTATTCCTTTTCGTCTTTCTCCCATGTCAGTCAGATAGTGAACTAAAAAATCACACAAGTCAATGTATATGGTCCATGCAATCATCCATGGATCGGCCAATTGTAACTTTTAACAAGTATACATGCCAAATACAATGCAAAATGCAAGTCCAATAAAAAAATGAAGTTCACTACAAGTTACAACTAAAAGGTATGTAAAACCGCCAGTTTCAGTTCTTTTGGATTACCTTAATTGAAAGGGACTCTTCAAATAGAAAGAATCCAGCTAGACCTGAAGATAGAAAGTTGGTGGCGAAATTCGTCCCTGTAGCTTGCAGAGATGAGAGAGCTTTCAGGCTATTCACATAACATCCCCACATTACCACGTTGAAGAAAATGACCAGACCATACCTAATAAGCTGTAGAGATGGAGCAATTTACTGATTAGTTTTGACAGATACACCAATTTCGAGTATTTCATTTTCTCCTTGGTTTGTTCATCTTTTTGGATACACTGCACCGCAGACCAAAAAGATTAGTTTGTGTATGAATGAACCATACTTGCCTATGAATGAACCAAAAAGATAAGTGATATTGCTTTATTAACTCTTATTAATAAAGAATTTACTATGGCATGGCTACGACGATATACAGACGCATCCTCGTGACAACGCAAGTTTACATAACAGAAAGACCAACTAAAAGTTACTTATCAGTAAATAGTTCCTCCGAATAAGAACTCACATCAACTCAGACGTAGGTATAGCCGAATTTTGGCTTTTCCCTTTTTTTCTTAAACTCAAGGAACATGCTAGTATGCTGTAGCTAACGTATAAAGTAGTTGTCGGGATTAGTGGAACACGAACACACCTGATGTACCATGGCACCAGAAGGGAGGCTAACATGAATTGGAATTTGTCCGGCAATTCAAATTGCTACCAAAGAGGTGTATGACTCAAGGCAGTATTATTGATTTCCACAAGTCAATACACTCGCTGAGTCCAACCTATCTTGTATTCTTTTCTTTCTTTTTTAGGAACAAAACATAATTATATTTATAAGTTCTCTAGGTTGCAACCTAATAGTAACAAGAGCAGGGTGTTTATTGCTGGGGTTTCAGAGACTGAAAATCTCAGACTTTGTTACTTAATGGGCTTCCAATCTGGTTCATTTCCTGTCAGATACTTGGGTGTCCCTCTCGTTTATTCCAAGCTTTCTGCAGCAGATTGCCTACCTCTCCTTGATAAAATATCTGTCAAGCCTATGCATTTTATTCTCCCCAAGGCAGTTGGGAAGCACATTGAGCTCCTTTTGAGGAATTTCCTTTGGTCTGGATCTACGAAGTATAGCCATTCTAATAAGGTTGCTTGGGAGGCTGTTTGTTGTCCAAAAAACGAGGGTGGCCTTGGCATAAGGAGGGTCTTGGACTGGAACAATGCTGCCATGGCAAAGCATCTTTGGGCCAGTTACTCTAATCAAAATACTTTATGGGTTAAATGGAGTCATAAATATATCCTTAAGAGCCAATGCGTTTGGACTATGAAAATGCCTTCTTCTTGCTCATGGACATGGAGGAAGTTACTGCAACTTAGACCAAAGGTGAGGCCTTTTATCAAATACATCATTGATAATGGGTCTTCTACATATTTCTGGCATGATAATTGGCACCCAGCTGGGATTCTCCTTGAGCATTATGGTCATAATTTTCAGCTAGTCTCTGGTATTCCTTTGGAAGCTAAAGTCTCTTGTATCACCTGCAACGATGTTTGGACATGGCCATTTCTTTCTCTTCCTGCTCCTGTTTTCTTCCCAACCCCAATGCTCCTGACTCGGTCATTTGGGAGGGTTCCCCTTCCTCGAAATATCAGGCGTCTCATGTTTGGAATGCCCTTCAATCTCACTATCCTCTTGTCACCTGGCACAAAGTTGTTTGGTTCTCACACAAAATCCCTAGACATAGTTTTATTTTAAGGCTGGCTGTTCGGGGAGGTTTAAGAACCAAAGATAAGCTCTACGACTGGGGTGTTGTTGATAGTGCTGCTACTGTTGTCGGAGATTGAAACGTTGTTCTTGATGTTGTAAACCGGCGGCGATGGGGAAGGAGGCGAGGTGGGTAGCTGTGGCGGCGATGGAGGTTGAATCGCGCTCTCTCTCTTTCTCTCTCTATCTGTGGCGGCGCTGGAGGTTGAATCACTCTCTCTCTCTCTCTCTCTCTCGCTCTCTCACAAATACTAAAAAAAAAAACATACTTGGGTAAAAACTCATTTTTGCATTGGAGTAGGGCAAACCTAAACTGAGAATTTACCCAAATATGGGAAAAATTTCGGGTCAAGACTAGAGATGCTCTAAGAGATTTTCAATTGCTCCCTATAATTTATGATATTTCTTAATTGGGTTCTTACTCTTAAACTTTTTTTTTTTTGGAAAGTTAAGATGTATTAACAGCCAAAAGGGAGAAAAGAGCAAGGGTATACCCTTGAACTCAGAACCAACAATCACGCTGTCCCAAATGGGCAGAAAAGAACGAGAAACTAACTATATTTACACACAACGAAACACAGATGGAGGAACTCTCCAATGCTCCATAATCCGGACATTCGCCATAGACTTCTCAATACTACGCCACCCACACAAACAAGCGCGAACACTGTCCACAATCTGATCAAAAACCCCCGACCATTCCACGCCATGTTGCTTGAAAACTCTGTTATTTCGTTCACCCCAGAGATGATAAATGGAAGCAGCAAACATCAACTTAAAAATAGTACCACTAATAGATCGCCTTTGCAATGATTGACACCCCAAGACACCTCCTCCTTCAAAGGTAAAGGAAGTCTGGAGATAATCGGTCAAGTTTTGTTGGACATTCTACTCTTAAACTTTAGTTGGATCCAAGGGGTTAATCGGTCAAGTTTTGTTGCAATTACTTGAAATGGGTGGACAGTCAGTGCCGGCCCAGGGATAAGCCCAACAAGCCTTCAGGTTTGGGTAACCCCCGAGCAATTACTTATAGCCCACTCTTACCAAGGTTACGACATCAATAGAAGATTAGCCGCCATCAGATTGAAATTATAAGTGATTGTGTGCTCACTTCGGTGATTGTGTAGACGCATGATTACATCAATAATTTAAGTTCCAATTTCAAAAAATGCAATGAATACTCATGTATTGGTATGTTAGGGCCCAACCTCAAACGACCCTTTGATCCCAATATTCCACCCGCAGTTGGACATTTTATCAAACACTTGGAAGGCAATTGAGATATTTCTTCGGGGAAAAAAACTTACTGTTCCATCGGAAACACTAATAATGTTACATGGGTGTGTTAACAGATTTCCATCGGAAACACTAATAATGTTAAAAAATTGCACAACCAATTTTCTAGGGAAGTAACCGTCTCCCTTTCGTATGCACAGGGCAACGGAGATAATTTCTTCTGAAAAAATTTCAAGAACGGCAATCAATTAACCAAACCCGTGATACATAGAGACATGAAGGCTTACCATTTCCTCCAGCATCGGAGGATACTCACCGGAAATGACATGGAAAGAAAGGTACTCAGCGGCGCAGATAAATCTTTTTCGCGCGTAAAAGCCAAAACGAAGTGGGAAACTCATTTATGAGAGGGAATATGATTCTATGTATCTAAATCTATTTTAAGAAATAAAAATTTATTTGATTAAGTATTATTTTGTGTTTTATTTATGATATATTCATACCTATGTCATGACGTGGGAAAGTGAAATTACAGAAAAAACCCTCTTCTCTCCTCGCAAATACGCACACGCCAAGAGGTACTCAGCGGCGCAGATAAATATTTTTCGCGCTTAAAAGCCAAAACGAAGTGGGAAACTCATTTACGAGAGGGGATATGATTCTATGTATCTAAATCTATTTTAAGAAATAAAAATTTATTTGATTAAGTATTATTTTGTGTTTTATTTATGAGATATTCATACATGACATAGGTTGAACCTATGTCATGACGTGGGAAAGTGAAATTACAGAAAAAACACTCTTCTCTCCTCGCAAATACGCACACGCCAAGAGGCTAAACGCAGTCGTTTCAGTATCATGATATAGGTTCAACCTGTGTCATGACGTGGAAAAGAGAAAATTACAGAAAAGCCCTCTTCTCTCCTCGCAAATACACACGTCGCCAACATCTTTACCTCTAAAAGTCTCAGCTGTAGAGCGTATACTCGTAGTCATCGGAGTGAATCTCAGATGGCGATCCCGGCGATACAACCGTCCGTCATATCAGTCTCAGATGGTGGCGAGACCGACTCTTTCGGCTCTCAGAAGTCTCACAACTCACAAGGTCTCTCAAGCCATTCTTCGTGAACTTAGCTCTTTGCTTATCAAGTAAAATAGTAAATTCCTCTCCTTCCTCTTTTGTTGAGTATTCAGCTCCGTATTTGGAAGCATGTAAATTCTTTTGGTATACGGGCGGGATGCATTATGTTGATTGAGAGTAATATTTTTTGATTATTGATTAACAACCTTGTGTTGAAGAACTCAGGCTCGTTTGTTCTCGACTCAGGCCCGCTTGTTTAGAATGTCAGATTCTTTCTGGGATACATCCTTACTTGGGTGAGAAATTACAACCAAAACTTACTTTTTGATATGCATACACCAAGCGGTGTATGTTCATTTCCTGATCATGTCAAAACGACAATATCAACAAAGAAGGAGAATGCATCGACTCGTCCTCCTTCTGAGCCGTGGAATCCCTCTATGATGTTGTCAAATTTGTCATCGGTACTATATGTCTGCTCTCTGAACACACACACGCACACAAGTCCACATATAGCACTCTTTTTGGGTAGTCCCAGGAATTCAGATTTCTGATGCATTATAGTCTAGTTCTGTTTTTTTCCCCCCTCCCAAAATAATTCGTTGTTTTTATCATGATATATTCATTTTTCTTGGCAGATTCTTCTGTTTACTCTTGTTTGAGCCTTTTTCTTTATGATGTTGCGTTTTCAGAAGGCAAGGTAGTGAAACTTAGCCAACAATCCATTCATATCATTGTTCTTGGTTTTTCATCTGCTATCATAATAGAGGAAGACATTCGTGAAGAGTTCAAATATAAAATCGTAAGTACATTGGGGGCTATTTTGCTCCGGGAGCCTGTTTGTTTAGCTGATTGTCACCCAAATCAATGCATTACAAACTAACATTCTCATCTTATTACAGAAACACGGTGATGAAGTAATTGTTAGCTCATCTAACAAGCGTCATAAGATAAAATTTGGAACCATTTTACGTTTCTTAGTCAAGAGGTTAGTTTTAGATCTATTTACTCATATAACTGGGAAAATATTTTTTCCTTTTTCTTTCGGTGTGTTCTATTTTAAGCATGATCCTCCCACTCAGCACACATATAGATGCCCTGGATTTTCGGATAATGTGAGTTGATGTGGCATATTCTTTGTAGTTTTGATGAAGAGATACTTAAATATTTCTGGATCATTGCACCCAGCTCATACAGGAAGCGTCCGCTGGTTGGATGAACATATGGAAGACTGGTCAAACGCTTGACAGGTTTTTATGAACTCCTAGCAGTAGGCAGTAGGATAAAATTTTGGATTCATTAAAGTGGATATGCCGCAGTGCATTCTGCCTAACTCTTTTGGTCTGTGATAATTGTTTAGGATTACCAAGAAGTGAAAGAAAGTGGGGAAAGACAGGTTGTGCAGTGTCTTGATAATACGATGCTTGATGCGGGTACAATTTCCACAAACAATAATCACAGACATAAGAAGTCAAAGAGACAGAGAAGTGGAGAAGATTCTTGAAGGCTGATGCAGACTTTCGATGAATGCTCTTAGGTGTAGCTACTTCTAGGTAATTTGTTTTTCTTCTCAAATTTCAGTGCAAGGATATTAAGGCTAATGTCCAGTCTCCAAGGCTTTCTTCTCAGACGGTTGTTTTTTTCGTTATACTTTGAAGTTATATCAATTGGAAAGCATGGCAAAAGAGAGGACTTCCCTTTAGTTTAGAGGAGCCAAACTGAGTACCCGACTGTGAAAGGTCTAGTTTCCTGAATCAACATCCAACAAATTTTAATTTAGCTCTGGATCTAGCTCCCAACTTTAATTACTTTGCTAAGAAGCAACGTTTGAATAAATAAAGAAGTTATGCTCAGTTGGAAATTTGATTGAGAAAAATGAGAACCATTGGCAGATGAAACTCGTTACCCCCTTTTTAGAAATCCCGTTATCACCTAGTAGTGAGCCAGACAGCTTGATAGTAGAGAGGAGAAGAAAGAAGATCAAATAGACGAGATACTAGCTACTACAAACCAAGCAGTAGGCGGCATGAACTAATGGCTGAAGTTTTTTTTTCTTCTGGTTGTTGAAATTTGTAGGAAAATGCACTCTCCTAACTGGACAATAGTCATGACTACCCAACTAATTCAATGGTTCTAGGGATGTTAGTTTCATATGTCTCATTGATTTCTTACTCTTCTTTTCATATTGGAAGCATTTTAATTTGGTTCCCTGTAACTTTCACAGTTTCTTTTCTATAGTTGCCAGGAATATACTTCTATTCTTTCTAATTGCTAGGTACCCTCTTCCGATTTTCCAACACGTGGCCCAACCTGTAAACATCACTTTAGAGCTTTAGTATTCTTTAATTTCTCTCATTATTAGAAATGCCATGGATTGTAAGTAGTAGAATGAATTTCTTTTGCTGGATTGTCAACTTTTCTATTGACAAAAGTTGGTAAAAGGAAAAAAGTGTCCCAACCCGGATTTTCGGATAAAGTGAGTTGATATGGCATCTTCTTTGTAGTTTTGATGAAGAGATACTTCATATTTCTGGGTCATTGCACCCAGCTCATACAGGAAGCGTCCGCTGGTTGGATAAACATATGGAAGATTGGTCAAACGCTGACAGGTTTTTTATGAACTCTTAGCAATAGGCATTAGGCAGTAGGATAAAGTTTTGGAATTCAAAGAAGTTGATGTGCTGCAGGGCATTCTGCCAAACTCTTTTGGTCTGTGAAAATTGTTTAGGATTACCAAGAAGCGGAAAGGAAGTGCGGAAAGACAGGATGTGCAGTCTCTTGATAATACGATGCTTGATGCGGGTACAATTTCCATGAATAGTGATCACAGACATAAGAAGGCAAAGAGACAGGGAAGTAAAGAAGATTCTTGAAGGCTGATGCAGACTTTCGGTGAATGCTCTTTAGGCGTATCTACTTTTAGGTAAAAAAAGTCTTCTCAAATTTCAGTGCATGGATATTAAAGGCTTAACTCCACTCTCAAATACTTTCTTCTCGCATGGTTGTTTTTTTCAATAAAAAATGCTACTTGTACAACCATTTCGGCTCCAACCATTTACAACCCTCTCACATACATGTGGGGCCTATACCTATAATTATGTGTGGACTCCACATGTATGTGAGGGGGTTGTAAATGGTAGGAGCCGAAATGGTTGTACATGTAGCATGATTCTTTTTCAATATACTTTGAAGCAATATCAATTGGAAAGCAATCCCACCAGATTACAGTCCTTTGGATTGTTTGGAATGGTGTGATAAGAAAGGGAATATCTTTCTCATCAAATCTCACCATTTTTGGTGAGTGGTGAGTTTTGGTGAGAAATGAGAAGGAAATAGTCAAAACTCAAAACCTATCGGCTGTGTTTGGATGGGTTTTGAAAAGAAATTTTTGAGAAGAATTTTTTAGATAGTGTTTGGTTGAGTTTTTGAAAATGGGAATAATGAGTTAATGATTGGAGAGAGAATGAAAATAATGAGGTAATAATTAGAGAGAGAAATGTAAAAAATGATTGGATAAAGAGGGAATCTTTTTCAAATTTTTTTTTGAAAATGAGCAAAATGGGAACCAAACAAAGCCGATCATTTTTGTAATTTTCTAGCTATTTCTCACCAAATCACTCACTTAGGTCGTAGTTTCTCTTTTGATTGTGTGTGCAGCCAGGGAAGATTTTCATTGTTGGATATTGCAAGTTTGCAACTATTAGCCTTTTCCAAATGAATGATCAGAGAATATAGTCTAATTCTTTCTTCCCTTTTCTTACCAAATCACTCAATCCAAAGGGGGCTGTAATACTGATCCGGATTAATA
Source organism: Gaultheria prostrata (assembly GCA_036023075.1). Classification (NCBI taxonomy): domain Eukaryota; kingdom Viridiplantae; phylum Streptophyta; class Magnoliopsida; order Ericales; family Ericaceae; genus Gaultheria; species Gaultheria prostrata. The sequence continues at coordinate 34,562 of JAXBDA010001036.1, read as the reverse complement.
TCTATTTCTCACCAAATCACTCACTTAGGTCGTAGTTTCTCTTTTGATTGTGTGTGCAGCCAGGGAAGATTTTCATTGTTGGATATTGCAAGTTTGCAACTATTAGCCTTTTCCAAATGAATGATCAG